>VMDO01032588.1:0-18841 GCA_007922755.1 Pedetes capensis | reverse complement strand
ATCACCCTCAGCCCATTTTTATTTTTATTTTTTTTTTTTTTTACTTTTTAAGACAGACTCTAGCTAAATTAGGCAGATTGCCTCTGGTCTCCAATTTGTGATCCTCCTGCCTCTACCTCCCCAGCCGCTGGGATTACAGTCCTGGCCACAGCGCCTGTCTTAGTGTACTTTTTCTAAGACCTTTGAAAACTAATCTTTTGTGCTGAGGGTGTGGAATAAGATGTTCTGTAGTTTCAATAGGATGTGTGGTTTCCAGGTTGTCTCATTTACCATTTGAAGGTTATTGGCCTTCTAAAATCTGCAAAGATATCTTTAAGCAGTTCTGGAGAATTCTGATCTGTTCCCTTGTGTCTCTTTCTGAAATTCTGTTTAGATTTTTGCCAGACTTTCTCACTTGAAATCCCAGATCTCAGTTTTTTAAAACAAATTTTCATCATTTTAGCTCTATAAAGTATCCTGTATAACTTCTTTTGTCATATTATTCTGTTCACTAATTCCCTAGTTGGTTATGCCTAATTGGCTAACAATCCTCTTTCTGAGTTTCTAACTCCAAATATTTTACTTTTTACTTCTGAAATTTTTTTTTATATTTCTCTTCAACTATTTCCATTATTTTGTTGAAGAATGGAAATAAGGTCTTGCTATGTAGCCCAGACTGGCCTCAAACTAGAGATCCTCCTGCATCTGCTTCCTCATTGCAGAGATTACAGACATGCCCCACCATATTCAGCCCCATTTCTATCCTTTATTCATATTTTTAAAGATTCTTTTTACTTACTGAAGTATATTCAACTTATTTACTTCATAATCTGTGTCTATTTATTCAAATGTCTGAAGTATTTGTGGGTATGAATTTGATTTTTTATCTTAACAGACATAATATGTTGTTTCTTATTTGAGACTTATTTTACTGTAATGCTTAATTTTCCTTGAAACTTTATTTATTACTGTTATTTTGTGCTTGGGTTGAGGGTGAGATTTTTAAGAAAGTACTTGCTCTGTCAGGAGTCTGGGCCATTATCAGGCAAAGATTGCTTTCTTTAAATTATCAGATTGTGGTTTGCTCAATTTAGGTACAGTGTAGGACCATGGGACTTTATAAAACCACAATGTTAGGATTCCTACTTTAGTTCAGCAAATTGATGATGTGACAATAAGGGGTGCAAATTTAAAGGAGGACATGTGTTTGGTTATGAATTCTCAAAGAAGTTTTGCCCCCGCTGCAGTCAATGTCAAAGGCTTAAGCCAGACAATTTTCTTTGCCGTTTTGCTGTGATGGTAGTAATAGCATCTGGGAAAAAGAGAAGAAAAATTTTTTTTCATCTTTATAGTGAAAGCTTAGCTTTCTGGTAGGGAATCTCATTATATTCACTTCCACGGGTAGGCCTTGGACCTTGCTCCCTATTCTCAGAGCCCCTCAAGACTATACTAAATATCAAGTTTATTCCATTCCAGAAAAAAATAAATAAACACATAAAAGAAAAAAAGAAAGGAAAAAGAAAAACTAAGTAAAACCAAAAACTATCACCAGTTTTAGGATGTTAGTATTCTTGCTATCATTTGTTCATTGTGGCTGCTATAACAAAATACCATAGAATGAGTGACTTATCAACAAGATAAATTTATTTCTCATGGTTCTGGAGGCTAGAGAGTTCAAGTTCAAGGGATCAACAGATTCAGTATCTGGGGAGGGTTGGCTTCCTAGTTCCTAAATGGCTGTGTTTCTGCTGTATCCTTATGTGGCTGAAGAGGGTAGAGAAACTCTCTGGAACTTCATTATAGAGCACTTATTCCATTCATGAGAGCTCTGCCCTCGTGTATTAATCACTTCTCAAAAGTTCCAACCTCCAGATACTGTCACATTGGGCATTAGTTTTCAACAAATGAATTTTAGGGAAACCTAAGTACTCAGTCTACAGTACTTGTTTTTTGACCTGCATATTTTATTGTTTTCTTTTCATCTTTTTAATGCATCTAGGAAGAATTCTTAATAACAGGAAGAATTCTTAGAATGAATTATTTAACACTTGCTGTTATTTTCACTGGGATTTTATTTCTGGTATTTAGTCTGAAATATTGAAGATAATAAATTTATTTTTGTTTTATTTTGTTTATTTATTTATTTTTGTGATACTTGGGAGAGTTGAACCCAGGTGTTCACACATATTTTACAAGTGCTCTACCACTGGGTCATACCCTCAGACCATTTTTTAAACTTTTATCTTGAGATATGGTCTCACTAAGTTATGCAGGCTGCCTCTGGCCTCGAACCTGCAATCCTCCTGCTTCCACTTCCGAAGTCATTGGGATTATAGGCATGAGCTATCATACACAGCAAATATAGTAATTTTAGAGTGAGACCTATTCAACTGGGTTATCAATCATCTGTGTGAGTATAAGCAATTTAGTAATCTCTCTGTAGCTCCATTTCTTCACCTATTAAAGAACAGAAACTTCTCAATGGGAAGGATGTAATTAGAGAATGAGATTATATATGTAAAGTTTTCACATAGCCCTTGGCAAATTGCTAGTGTTCAGTAAATATTGGAAAAGAGAAGCAGCGGCAATGCTATTTTGGACTGATTGCTTTGAGACTGAGCCTGACATTATGCCTGACTTCAGTAGATTCTATCACGTTGGAGAGACAGAGGTCTGGCTACCTTTAAGTAATGATTGTGAAGGAAGCTATTGGAAACAGTGGTTGTTGAGAAATTTTCTGAAATACTGAACTGGGAAAAATAGGTATGGAAGTTTTGAGGTAGTGACAGAGTGTATTTTGTTTTGCTTTAATGCAGAAGATATAACATGCTTTATAGTCTTTAAAAGTGAAAATGATAAAAAATAGAACACTGCATCAGAAGAGGTGGGAATGACTCAGATCAAAGCATGGGTACATTCAATGAAAGAGGTGTGTCAGCTGTAGCTCTGAGATCTGAAGAAAATGGGAAAAGCATTGGAAGTAGACGTAGATACAACTACTTTTTAGTAATATGAGTTGAGAAATTTAACAGGATATCCTCAAATTTTATGTAAATTAGAGCTTCTTCATTTCTAGTGAGGCCAAAAAAATATATACTCTATAGGAAAGGGTGAATTTTTGGCATGAGAAAAGTTACTATGCATAAAAAAGATTTTGTAAATAAAACAAAGTCACAATTGAACTCAGAAACCGGGAATTTATCTATAACACTTACAGTAACACTAATCTGCTTTATTATTTAATCTCTGCAATCTTCAAACACAAAGAGTAAATTGATGATTTAATTGACCCAAGAGAAGAAAGGTCCAGATTTTGTGGAAAGACAAAGAAATGAGAACAACGTGTCCAGCTAAGACTTCTGTGATGGAGCAGAAAAGGACAGGGAATCTGAAGCACTGGAAGCCAAGAGGAAGTTTGTGGAACTAAAGTTCACTGCTGCTATAGAAGAGGTCTTGACTGGACATAAAGAGAGAAGTTGAGGTCAGAAATTTATGTATGGAAGTTTAAGTTTCCAGAGATTGAGTGTTTCCGTGGAATAAATGCTTCCACTAGGCCTAAGTCTAGAGAGTGACTGTGGAATTGAGTCAATTCAGTGAGGCAGTTCAGTGACTGAGGAAAGTTATTCTTGAACAAGTATTTGAAGATAAGTTGCTAGATTTGTAATCTATAGGAAAGCTGAAACTTATATGAAGGAATTTGATGTCGAAGATGTAAACTGAGAGGTAGATACCAATAGCCTCACGTTCAATAACTTAGTTCTATAACTTGTTGTTGTTGTTAGGTGGTGTTGATCCAGTTCTGACAGAACAAAAAACTCCCCAATGTGTCATGCCTGGAACTATGTCAGTGCTTCTCTGCTTTTCATAGGATTTTCAATGGCTGATTATTTCAGGATTGTTTGAAGAGTGGAATGCCAGGTCCTTCTCTTGTTTTTGTGGTGCTGGGGATAGAACTCGGGGTCTTAAGAGAGTGCAGAGTAGTACTCTACCAACTGAGCTAAACCCCAGCCCGGTTCTGTAACTAAGTGCATGGATTTCCAATTGCAGGAAAGATTTTCCAAGGTTGATCCACAAGTGATCTGGAAATAATACACAAGTTCTGGAAAAGAAAAAACAAAATGACATAATATCATGAAAACAACATGAATTTTGAATGCAATAAGAAATGATTAACATGATTAACAGAGTTAGAATCATGTATGTCTAAACTTGTAAGAATCTAAACTGAGTGAATACTTGAGTGCTTAAATTTCAGTACTCATTGATAAACATCATAGTAAGGGAAAAGATCAGTCTTTTGACTATTATAAGAATTTAGATATTTATTTTCAGTTTGGGGGTTGGGATTTGAACACAGAGCCTCATGAATGGATGACAAGTGCTCTACCACTGAGGTTTATGCTTCACCTTCTTTTAATTTCTTTTAAATTTTTAAAAAGGATCTTAATTAATTTGGCTATTATGAATAGTGAAGTGATAAACATGAGTATGTGGGTATCTCTATAGTAAGATGACTTTGATTCTTTTGAGTATATACCCAGAAGTAGGATCAATGAATCATATAAAAGTTCTAATTTTAATTTTTGAGTAACCACCATACTAATTTCTGTAGTGCCTTGACTAATTTACACTTCTATCAACAGTGTGTAAAATGTTTCTTTTATCTCAGCATTTGCACCAAAATTAGTTTTTTGATTTCTTGATAGTAGCCATTTTGAATGTGGTGAGATAGAATCTAAATGTAGTTTTGTTTTGTGTTTCCCTGATGGCTAAAAATATTGAACATTTTTTCATGTATGTTTTGACTATATGTATCTCTGAATTTGAAAAGTATCTGATCAGTTCATTTTCTCTTTTATATTGGATTATATTTTCCTTTAGTGTTTAATTTTTTATGTTCTTCATATATTTTGAATATTAATCCCCTGTCAGTTGAATAGCTTGAAAAATGTTTTCCCATTCTCTTCACTGTCTCTTCACTCTATTAATCATTTATTTTGCTTCACAGAAGATTTTTAATTTGCTACAATCCTATTTTTCAATTCTTGCTATTATTTCCTGAGCTTCTTGAGTCCTATTCAGAAAGTTACTGCCTGTGCCTATATTTTGAAGTATTTCTCCTATGTTGTTTAGTAGTTTCAAAACTTCATGGTTTACATTAATGTCTTGGATCCATTTTGAATTTACTTTTGTGCAGGGTGAATGACAGGCAGGGATCTATGCAGTGTGATCAAAAGAAATAGTGAGTGTTTAAATAAAAAAAAATTAAAGTGAAAGACACATTTCCATTAATCTCCCCTCAACATATGCTTGCTGGCTTTGAAGACACATCATTCTTGCTACTTTCTGAAGCAGTTCTGGAGGTCTTCTTTTGTGTTTAGTTGCAGTCTTGTGGCTGCCCTAATGTTCTGAATTGATTCAAAATGATTACTTTTCATGGTCATTTTGACTTTGAGTAAGACCACACTATGCCAGATCTGGTGAATAAGGTGTATAGGGACACACTGTAATGTTTTTATTTGGCAGAAATTGCTATACCAGAAGTGATGTGTTGCACAGAGTATTGGCATGGTGGAGGAGAAAAATAAGCTATGAAAGAGGACTTCCAAAACTACTTCAGAGAGTAGCAATGATGATGGCATGTGTGATCAAAGTTAGGGAGAGTATTTTGAGGGGGATTAATGGCAAAGTGTCTTTTACTGCGATTTTTTTAATTTAAAAATTCACCATATTTTTTATCACACATTGTAGTTTCAGTCCTCTGGATGTGGATTTGCGGCAAGAGGCTTGTTAAATAGGCTGTCTTTTTTTCCAATGTATGATTTTGGCACCAGTGTCAAGAATTAGATGATGGCAGCTAGGTGGGTCAGTTTCTGGGTCTTCTATTCCACTGGTCTATGTGTTTATTGGTGTTTTGTTATTGTTAAATAACATTTTTGTGTGTAACAGTCTTAGCATTGTAATGGAAAAATATACATTGTTAATATATTGGGATCACATCCTAGAGTTGAACTTATCAGATGTATCAATCAAAACTTGATTTTTTGAGTCATTTGCTATGTCCTTTGTATTTGAAGTTCAGAAGTCATCATTCCAATAACCATTCAACATTGGATGCAATATATATATATATATATATATATATATATATATATATATATATATATATTTATATTCAGAAAATATGATTTAGAAGAGCTTTAATGTGTTACTATGCAAAAATTAACAATTTTACAAACAAAATAAGCCTTTCAATAAAGGTTAGTTTTTGCTTATTTCTTCATCTTCTCTTATTTTTGTCTTTCCTAGGCTACTGATAAAGACACAGGCAATTATAGTGCCATGGCGTACAGACTCATAATACCACCAATTAAAGAAGGGAAAGAAGGATTTGTGGTGGAAACATACGCAGGGCTTATCAAAACTGCCATGCTGTTCCATAATATGAGGAGATCCTACTTCAAGTTTCAAGTTATCGCAACTGACAACTATGGGGAGGGATTGAGTGGAAAGGCAGATGTACTGGTAAGTAGCATTGTGGTGGGTATGAAAGTCATAGCAATTACCCAGCAGCATTCTGCTTTGTCCCAGCACAGCTGCAATATAGTAAACAAGCCAATCTAAGTCAATACATTTTGATATAGAAGATATCAAAGTTGGCATAGATTTTTGATCAAATTAACATCTACAAAATTTATAAAAAATGTTGTAATTTCTTTTCCTATTATATAAGATATGCACATTGAGGAGCATAAGAATCACATAATAGGATAATTACACTGAATATAATTACAATATTATCAATAAACACAAAAAATAGAATATGTGTAATTTTAATAGAAGATATATGTTCATAAATAATGTGAATTTTAAGGGTTTTTAAATTTGGGCTTCATTAGTATTGTGTGGAAATTTAAAGTACACTTTTAAAATCGTCAAATTATATTTATGAAGACATCCGATTCAAAGAAATCATAATTGGTCATATTAAATAGGTAAATATCCTGATATAAACTAGGAGCATCATGGAAGATATCTTAACAAAATTATTTTCATAATAAAGTCTAAATTGTTTTACTTAAGAAAAGGGAGGTATGGAAAGAAATAAGACTTTTATGTAGAGGGTACAATATATAGTGAAACCAAGAGGGAAGAGAGATGATGACAGACTTGAATAAATCCAGATATTTATTTACTCACCCAAGAATGGGAGAAGGAAAATTAATGAGGAACTGGCCTAGGGATGGAAACAGGTAGTTTGTATAAAAGATATGTTATTTTTTAAAATGTTGTAACTTTTACCTAAAAAGAAGTAGAAAGCCTTTGAAAATTTTTATTAAGAATGGAAAAACATCAGATATTTAAATTCAGATAAAGGCTAGTTGATTAATACAAATGTAGTTCTCCAGTGAAGGCACTGCTTTTAATGCTGCTTTTTTCCAGTGATGAGGTCCTTTGCTTGTTTGGTTGGTTGGTTGGTTGATTGGTTGGTTGGATATTTTTGGTTGTTTTGTTTTTGTATTTGTCAAAGTTCTCCAGAGAAAGAGTACTAATGGATTTGTTAAACTGGCTCACATGATCATGTTGTTGTTAGGTGTTTTCCAGCCTGGGGGATGTTCATTTTCTGGCACTGTATTTGACAGTAATTCCCTGCTATTCATGGGGTTTCAGTGACTAATTGTTTTGGGAGTGGGTTGCTAGGTCCTCCCCACATGATCAAAGAGACTGAAAAAGCTCAACAATGTCTATCTGTAAGCTAAAGAGCCAGGGAAGTTGGTAGTATGGCTGAGTCTAAGAAGCAAAAGCCTCAGAACTGGGAAGGCTGATGACATAGACCCTAGTCTAAGGTTGATGACCCGGTAGTTACTAGAGTGCCACTGGTGCAAGCCCCAGTGCCCACAGGTGAGAGCACCTGGTGTCCATATCCAAAGGCAACAGCAGCACAAACATCCTTTCAGGAAACAAGAGCCAAAGAGAGACAGAAGGAGAGAAAGAAAGTTGTTCCCTTTCTTGTGCTGTGTTGTTCTATCTGGGCCCTCAGACAATTGCATGGTGCCTACCCAGGGTCAGGGAAGGTCTTCCCCACTCCATTCACTGATCCATAGAGCAATCTTCTGTGGAAATACCCTCAGAGGCACACTTAGAAGACACACTTTAGAAGTAGCAATGTCATACAGAGAGGATCCTACTCTGCCAGTGGGTAGCATGAACATTGTGACAAACAAAACCGGAATAAGACTTACCAATTCTATAGACATCCTTCAATCCAGTCAAGCCAATATCCAGTCACTCCATCTTTCTCTATATACTACTCACTTAGCAAAGCTTTTAACTATAATTGATTCTAACTCTGTTCTTTTTCTAGATCTATATCCATGTTGAATATCGCTGCAAAAATATGTACACTATTGTGTGATTGTTGTTGTTGTTAGGTGCCGTGGAGTCGGTATCCAACTCATAGCGACCCTCATAGGGTTTTCAATGGCTGACTGACTGGGATTGCCTTTGGAGTGGATTTCCAGGTCCTTCTCCCATTTTTGCAGTGCTGGGAATCAAACTTGGGACCTCAGAGACTGCAGGGCAGCACTCTACCAATTGAGCTAAATCCCAGCCCATTGTGTGATTAGTTTCACTTTAAATAAACTTTTTATTTTGTACAGTCACCACACTATACTCCCTTGTCTGTTCACACTCCCAGTGTCCTAGAAAATCTACTCTGTTTCCAATGCTCCAGTACTTTTTCCTCATCCACATGGTTACTTAATTAACTGGCAACCTATTTTATTGGAAGATAACATTAAAGCCTTATAAAAATAGTTCTACAACTCCCACTACTAAATCTACCTACCCACCAGAATCTATACCAAAATTCCTTGGCTTCTTTCATGTTTCCTATATTTCCCTATATTTTTACCTAAATCAAATATTCTCACCTAAGTAATAGATCCATTGTTCACTTACTAGCTATAAGATATGACTTTAGTGGCTCTTCCATTTATTTTCTGCATTAGCAATATTAATTTCCTTCTTGCATCTGATTATTCCCACAACCAAACTGTTTTTATTCTATCTTCAAAAAATAATAAAGCCCTCTTGACCTGTATCTCCAAGCAGCCAACCCATTTATGATTCTCTTTCCATGAAAATTCAATATTATACTAGACTCTAATTTCTCACTATCTATTCTCTCTTCCCCACATGCCTATCAGCTTGTCATGCTGTGCAGCCTTGCATGTTGCTGTGATGCTGAAAGCTATGCTACTAGTATTTCAGATACTAGCCGAGCCACCCATGGTGGACAGGTTTCAACTGAGCTTCCAGACTAAGACAGAATATGGAGAAGGACCTGGCATCCCACTCCTGAAACAATTGGCCATTACAAACCCTATCAATAGCAGAGAAGCACTGTCAAATACAGTACCAGAAAATGAACCCTGCAGGCTTGAAAACCTTTAAGAAACCACTGGGGAAGAATTGCCTCCTCAAAGTAAAGTCAACCTTAATGGCAGTAATAAAGCCCCTGAGGCCTCCTTTTGCTGATGCGGCATGACTCAAAATATAGTCGCTGTAACAAAGGGCTCAAACATAAAAAGACTGTGTGCATTGCACAGTATTTGTAGTTTCCTTCTGTTGTATATAGAGTCACTATGAGCTGCATCCAACTTGATGGCACCTAACAACCACATTCTCTCTTAAACATTCTGTAATCATAATTCTGTTCCTATGGCACATTTGAAACTTCCATATCACTATCACTAAATGTACTAATAACTTTAGTCCTAATGTGTCTTATACTATTAAGAATGCTTGATTAATTATTACCCTCTCTAGTCTTTCAAGTCACCATATTCTTGTTTACCACCTATCTCACTCTGGCTTCCTTCTTATTCCTTTTCCTTGCTCATTTTCTTCTCCTGTCCTTGTAGTATTTTGTTTCTCAGAGGCTATTTATTCTGCTTCTATTTGTACGTGCAACAATTCTATTTGTATCTTTAATAAAGGTATCTATTCAATGTTTCCTCAGCTGAACTCCTCTTCTTCTTGACATTTTTTCCACCTATCCATTAAATCATTTAATTTGATCACCAAATCATCTTTGAGATCCTGAAGGAAAACATTGTTGACTCTTTTCTTTCATAAACCTCACATTCACTCCCACAGTGAATTCTTTCATTCGTTCGTTCATTCCTCCCCCCGTCCTTCTCTTCCTTCCTTTTTTTATTCTTTCATTCTCTCTTTCTGTCATTCTCACCTTCTTCCTTTTCCTTCATTTTTCTTCTTTATTTATCTATCCATAAGGTGACTAAATACCTTCTCAATATTTTCTATGATGAACAGGGAAGTATACATAAAATACTATGATTGTCTCAAGGAAAACTACTAGACAATTTAAACTGGCTTCTTTTTTTCATAGAATAAATTTTTCCCTTAAAAGAAAAACTTAGAGACAAAATGTATTCATTCAAAGGTGAGTTTTTGGCAGGAATGTGCATAAAAACAAATGAAATGAACCTGTCATTTCAAGAAAAACAACTGATAATATTTGTTACTAAAGACAACCATGAAGCTTTGCAACACAAATTTGAACTTTGTAAAGCTTGCCTTCACCACTGTGAACTTGGCAGCTTCCTATTATTTAAAGATTTTTCTGGTGAGATAGTCATATTAAGTAAGATTTGTTTTATTGATATTATGTAAAGAAATATGTCATTATTTGAAAATTCTGAACTGATACTTTCCAAATGACCAAGGCAACACGTTAAACATTCATGCATGGGTTAAAAAATCCATTTAAAGTAGAAGAGTTACAAATGGATTTTCAATGTTACTAAACATGGTTTTGGATTTCACATTCAACTTGACTTTGTAGAAAGTTTTGCTGAAATATCAAAAATAAAATACACAATTATCTAAAAGGCCAATAAAACATTCTTTTCTATTTATAAAAAGTGAGTTTGTAGCAAAGACCAGTTAAGAGAGACAGTGACTAGTTCAAACAAGATACACGTGAATATATCTAGAACTAACTTGTCTCATACAATATCAGGCCAGGGTAGCTACTGAGCAACTGAGCTTGAGTTGGTTCATAATGAGAAGTGCTGTGAGTATGAAATAGACACTGGATTTCAAAGACTTAAATGAAAAAAATATAAAATATCTCTTTAATATTTTTTCCAGTACTGGGCATTGACCCCATGACCTCATGCTTGCATGCTTTGCAAGTGCTATACCACTGTGAGGCACCCCCAGCCAATGGTTTTTTTTTTGTTGTTTTTTTTGTTTTTTTACTGTTTGAGACAGGGTCTCACTAAATTTTGCAGACTGCCTCTGGTCTAGAACTTGCGATCCTCCTGCCTCTCCCTCTAATCTCTGGGATTACAGATGTGCATCACCAAGCTCAGCCTTAATAATATGTTTTATGTTGACTTGGTGTTGGAATTATGTTATATGAAACATATATTAAAAATTAGGGGAAGGATGTGGCAGTCCACTCTTGAAAACAAACCTGATACAATCAGCCATTGACAACTCTATGAGGGTCACTATGGGTCAGACATGATTCAATGGCACCTAATGAAAACATATTGAAAGTATTACTGAAGTACTTTTGCTATTTCATTTTCTAATGTGAATATAAAAAAAATTAACATTACGTATGTGGCAAGTATTTGTGACTCACAGTATATTTCTGTAGAATGATACTAAACTAAACATGGTAGCAAGTGGTAGGAATGAGAAAAAAAGTTTATGAGAATTAAAAGAACTTAGAAATAAAATATGTAAAATAGCAACTTCTGTTTTTAACCATTTTGGTCACTTCTCTTTCTTTTTGACCATACCTATTAATTTTAATGAACCAGGCAAAGCATTTCCAATAATGATATAACTATATATTTTAAAAACTTTCATTTGTAATCAAACTACACAGAGTGAAATTAAACAATTTTATAAGGAGATATAGGAGCTGGACCTAGGGTCCTCATATGGGCTAGGTAAATACTTTACCTTTGAGCCACATTCCTAGCCTTTTTTTTATTTTCCATTTTAAAACAGGGTCTCGCTAAGTTGTACAGACTGCCCATAGACTCAAACCTGTGATCCTCTTGCCTCGGCCTCTTCAGTCACTGAGATTGCAAGCATGTGCCACAGCAACCAGCTGTAAGGATATATTTTTTAAATATAATATAATAAATTGATGTGAATTTCAGGAAATATGTGCAAAGAGGCTACAATGGAAAATAACATAAATAATACATAATAATCTCAAACATTTAAGTATATTATTACAGATTATAGAGGAAACTAAAGTGAGGAAATAGGAATTTTTGTTTTGGTGCCGATACTGGAGAGTTGAACCAAGGACTTCACGGTCTACCACTGGACCATACTCCTAGCACGTTGCTCACGTTTTAATTTGAGACAGGAATTCACTAAGTTGTACAGGAAGCCCCTGGCCTCAAATTTGCAATTTTTCTGCCTCTGCCTCCTTAGTCCCTGGGATTACAAACACCAGTCCATGATTTCTTTTAAAGACTAAAATATAAACTATAATATCTTATTATTTTTATTTGCATAGTTAGATGAGTATGTCCTACATTAATCAGATATTAGAATTTTGAGGAGGTTCAAAAATTTTAAAATAAATATTTAGTGGAAAATCTGATACAAACTACTCTGAGATCTAAATATAGTCTGAATGTTGTTAATTTGTCCAAGATAGACATATATTCTTCTTTTTTTCAATGTTGGGGATTAAGGCCAGGGTCTTGCCCGTGCAAGGCAAAGTGTTCTACTACAGAATCACATTCCTATCCCCATTCACATATTTATTTTATATCCTAATAATACAAAATAAAAAGTTTTCAAATTTCATCAGAATAAGAAAATCTTTTTTGATAAACAGCACACCTAATATGTATATATTACAAAGAACCTGAAATATTAATTCCTTTCCTGTTGGTTCAGTCAAAATTTAGCCCAAAATTTCATTAACAATTTAAAAATACCTTTGGATAAGTTATTTCTCCTTCTCAATGCAGGGAAATCATTAAAGTCCTTAAAGGGCAAGAGACAGTGATATATATCTGCAAATCCAAATTTTCCTTCCAAATAAAGTCTCTATTAGAGACTTTATTGTCTTTTTTGAAAAACATTGAAAATAAATTGATTGCATTCTAAAAGTTTATAGTAAATCCAATGCTTATAATCAGAGCAAATTTATGCACAGGGAAATTCTACAACTTCCCTGAATCCTCACACAACTAACATGATAATTTTTTATTGTCCAGTAATTAGAAATATTCTACCAAACATGTGGTAACAGATTTTAAATACTTGAGATAGCAGCATGACTATAATAGTAAAATCAAAATTTCATTGGTATAACTAAACAAATTTTCTTTTTCTGTCACATGACATAACCATGAAAGTATACATGTTTGGTTGGTGATCTTGAGGGCTCTCCTACAAAAGGAAATTCAGGGACTTAAGCTCCTATCCTGTGTTTCTGTCTTCTATGACTTCTTCATTCTGACTGAAATTGGAAAGGCAGAAATACAGACATGAGATATTTAAGAACATTCATTCTTTCCCTTCCACTGTCTTTAAAATGGCCAGAACTCCATCATATGGCACCAGTAAATAAGTACTCTGGGAAATCTATTCTTGCTATATTCCTGCTAGGAAAACAGAAATAGGTTAGTAATCAGAGAATCAGTATGTATGCCTGGTTAGCAAATATGCATTTTATTCTTTTCTTACCTATACATCAAAGTCACATCAATTAAACTTCACACCTGGATGTCAAAAGTTATATTGTAGCATGCTTTAAAAAAAATCAGGTCTAGATGGAATGCCTTGTGGTCCAATGATTTGAAAAGCATACTCCTGCAATATATATGGTAGACAGTAAATAAGACAAAATGAAAACTCTTATTTGAAGAGGGGAAGATGGTAGATATACAGCACTCATTAGACTGACATCCTTTTTGCTATATATAATGTAGTTTTCTGTTCTGTTCTTGCAAGTTAGATTTCCTTAAAGTGAGATTTCCTTGATTAAATCCTCTTTCTACCTAAGGTAGGAAGACATAAGTGTTATTGTCCTCTGTATCTGCTCATATTATCTTCTACAAGTGAGTTTCTTCCTGCTTTTATCCTTATTCAATCTAATCTAAGTCTGTTGTTATTGTTGTCGTCGTCCTTTTGCAGTACTGGGGGTTAAATACAGGGCCTCATGTTTGCATGCTTTGCAAGTGCAGTACCACTGAGCTGCACCCCTGTCCCTTTTTCTGTTTTGTTTTTTGTTTGTTTTTGAGACAGTTGTTGTTGTTGTTGTTGTTGTTGTTGTTGTTGTTGTTGTTAGGTGCCGTCGAGTCAGTATCTGACTCATAGCAACCCTCATAGGGTTTTCAATGGCTGACTGTTTCAGGATTGCCTTGAGAGTGGGTTGCCAGGTCCTTCTCCCATTTTTGTGGTGGTGGGAATTGAACTAGGGACCTCAGAGACTGCAGCGCAGTGCTCTACCAACTGAGCTAAGTCCCAGACACAGACTACTTCTGGCTTCAAACTTGCAATCCTCCTGCCTCTGCCTCCCGAGTCGATGGGATTACAGACGTGCGCTATTGCCTGGCTAATGTAAGCTTCATAAAGTATTCCCAGGTTTCGGTCCTTACAGCTTGGGACCTGGGTGTGTGACATTTTTTATCTGTATTGGTAAAAACCTGGCAGAAAACTGGGAGAACTACTTGGCAATCCATTCCCAAGGCAATGAGAAACAATCAGCCATTGAAAACCCGTTGAGGGTCACTATGTGTCAGACATGGTACCTAACAACAACAATTACAAATGTGTGAGTAGGCTAGATGTGGGGAAATAAGAGACAGCACAAGATCATATGGATAGTAATTAACAAGAGTCCATTATAGACTGTGAAGGCAAAGAAGTAGAGGGAACACATGTTTAGCAAAACTAGGGGCTGAACTAAGAGAAGTACAAAGGAACAGCCATAGCAACCTTGTATTAAAGGAATCAGAAGTGACCCCCTACCCATTCACATCCTCCTCCCTTCAACATTCTGCTACTGCTGCCCATGGTTTAGTCTAGCTACAATTTATGTCCATCACTCTTAAACCTACTCCCACAGATAGTGGAACTAGGAAAATTTTCAGCACCAGCACACTGGGATAGCTCCCAGGCCAGAATTCCAGCACCTCTGAATAGAAGGGAGAATGCTAATTTGAGTAGCTAATTTGAACTTTAGGGGACAACAGGTCAGGTCTGGTGCTTATACTTCTTGTTAGGTTAATTACCTATAGTTACTGCTTGCACCAGGCTCTTTTCTTTTGACTGGAACACTTTTTCCTTCTTTCTTGATCCAATATTAAAAGAAAGGGTGTAGGTGCATGGGGAGAAAAGAAAAAAGATGAGGAAAGCAAGAAGAAAGGAAGAAAAGGAAGGAAGGTAGGAAGGAAGGAAGGAGGGTAGGAAGGAAGGAAGGAAAGTATATCACTGGTTTCATACACATATTTCTACAGATTTTTACCATATATTTTTACTTGTAAAAATTCAAAAACAATAATACAAAAAAATGCTTCTGTGAAATGTCTGTCTCCTTTTTTACTCAACACCAATAAGAGAAGCCAAAGATACACAAAAATATGATAATTTCTATTTCTAATGAAATTACATTTTTTTTTCAAAACGCCAGACTCAAGACGCATCTATGTGTTTGATAAAATGTAATCATTTTGGTATATATAGCTTTAATGTGTTAGAGACACAGAGTTTAAACTGCCAATATTAATGGCTTGCTCATAGTTGGTAATCCAACAAATTTTTGGCTTAATACAGTCTTCTCATGTGATTAGACACACAAAATGGTTTGAAAAGTTTTTTAATCAGTTGTAAAAATTTTCCATAACTTTTACAGTTTTTCTTCTCCCCTAAAATTGAAATATCCAGCAAATCTAGACCTTTATTCCACACAGAAGTATTCAGTAGATCAGAGTAGTAGCTGAGGTATTCAGAGGAATCAAGTGCCTTCTGATTTGCCTCTCTTCTTTGGGCTTCATTATTTAATTAAGTTTACATGCCTGATTCCTGATTTTTTCTTTTTTTGATTCTGTGGCCCCTAATAGGGCATCTGTGGGTAACTATATGTAGAGAACTTAGAGCCGATGTAAAAACTAAAAGGTGACATGAATATATTTCCTACTATAGATTATACTGAGATGTTTGGTGCATAATTCTGGGTCATATTAATGCTACTTTAATAATATATATGCAAGAAAATATTCAATTTTGTATTTTTGTATAAATATTGGGGAATAGTAAAGAATGCAAGCTGTGAAATCAGAAAGACTACATTTAGTCAGGATCAAGTTATTGAACATTATTAACTATAACATACTTGTCACCATATAAGAAAATATAGCAATTTGTTTATAGTTTTCTTATTTACACATGGGAACAATAGTAATAACTACCAGATATGCTTGCTATATAAGTTAAATGAGTTAAGATCTGTAGAGCTTTGAGAAAAAAATATATGGTATGTTGTAACAACAGAAAAAATGCTACCATTTTTCTATATAAGAATATGGAAGGAATTCAGTAGAGGTTAAATCAATAGGATGTATTCATCAAGTATTGCTAAATTAGATCAATTTAGTCCTATAGGCCGATTTGTTTGCATGTATCTAAACAGACATAAAGTTGGTTGAAATAAGTATAAATACTATATATGATAACCTCATGGAAGGAATCATTCTAGTCAATCATGTCTCAGAAAATGAGTCCCAATGAATAAATTACATTTTAAAATTTATAAAACCTAAAGGATTTAGTTTCCATTGTCTTGAGTGTTCTTTATTAATAAAATTTAAAATAAACAAAAACATCACATCTAATGTCCCACTAAATAATCAAAAAAGAACCATAACGTCAAAAATAGTCACAATTCCGTAGCATTATTGACTTTCAGGTAAGCTACAAATCCTCCCTATTCAGAACTTAAGTTATTGTTCAATGCCTAGTTGAGATTGTATAATTTTTCAAAAATTTCTTGTCACTGAGTTTAAAAATGACAAACCACTGGCTATATGTATTGTGTGGAATAAATAATATTTCTTGAATATATAAATTTTAATGAGTAAAAATAATTTTTAAAAATTTTTTCAGGTGTCGGTGGTCAATCAGCTGGATATGCAAGTCATTGTTTCCAATGTGCCCCCAACTTTAGTGGAAAAAAAGATAGAAGACCTTACTGAGTAAGATATTGCGTTTACTTATATATTTATTTTCATATGACTATAATTTTAACTTGCATAAGTCATCTTAATCATTATAGAACTTAGATTAAGCATCTTTTAAAATAATTTCTTCATGATAATTTAGCTTGCTTTTTTTCTCAAACTATGTGGCTTCATTGGAAATATGAAAAGATTCTGGGAGTACCTTTCACTAACATTAGAAGTTAAATCTAACTTTACTGATGACTTTATTGTTCAGAATGTTTTCATTGGGGCATCCAAAAAACTTGAGTATGTTCCATATAAGAAACCATCAGATCCATGATTTCACTATATGTCTTAATTTTGCAGTCCCAGATTATTTTAAAAGCTCATTATTTCAACAATACAGCTGATCCTGAAAATATCTAATTTATTTTTGGGGATGATGTCTAAATTTCTAGAACTTATTCTTTAAAAACAAAATTAAGATTAAATTTAAATAATATATACTTTCAGTTATTCTAATCTATGCAACATTCTCCTCTGCCTCCTTAATATTGGTCTAGTAACGTGGCTGAACTGTTATTCTTACATCAGATATAGACGCCATTATTAACCTGCTCTTCTCTATATGCTGAAACTGTCAAGAGTTATTGAAATATCTTTGCCATTTCATTTTTAACTATCCTAATCTAGCCTCATAACATTTTGTAATTTTTATAACTTGCATTTTTTGTGCCTTCTATTGATTTCAGGTAGATAGATGTCGACTATTAGTGTGAACTTGCTTCTCTGTAGGAAAATATTCCTACTCCTAAATTTCCAGAAGCTTCAAATAGTCCAATAGGTTATCTTTTAGCAATTATGTGCTGAGTAAAATGCAATAGGCACAGATTAAAGCACAAGTGATTTTTCTGTATGTGCTTTGTCACAGTTATTTCATATTTCACATATTTAACCTTTTCTTATCACATGAAATGTGCTATGGGGCAGGTGGTTATCAACATTTATACATGGAATATGGTGTCTTATTTACTTCTGTATAAGTAGTTTATATACACTTAGTCTTTATCAAACTAACAGCTGATTACATCTAAGAAAAATATAGAATTATGTCTGTTTCTTATCTGGTTTAATGTCAACTTTGGATGCAGGCTTTTTCTGAGGATTCATGAGAAAGAGATGATACCCTCTTCACCTTTTACATTTTTATTCTACTTAATTTGTTTTTCAGTGCATTATCTAATATTTTTGTTATATGTCAATTTATCACTAGAATATAGTTTCTATGAAGGTAGTCAATTTTATTTTTTATTTCTATGACTCCAGTTATAGTTATTTTATATATTTTATTGAATGAATATTATATAAAAACAAAATCATAATTCCCTTTATATTAAAATAAAATTTACAAAATTGAAATAGAAAATAGAAAATGTATAATTTCATAAGAATTTATAAGATTTATTGAGTATTAAGTGAATATGAGGATATGAATGAAAAAACTTTGCTTGGGTTTTAGGATGAACATGTAATTACCAAAGATTTGACATTACAGAATATTGGATTTGAAATAATCTTTTTCAACCTCTCTTTCACCAACTGCTGATAAGAGCTAATAAAGCTCA
>VMDO01032587.1:0-18837 GCA_007922755.1 Pedetes capensis | reverse complement strand
ACTCATAGCGACCCTCTGTACAACAGGGGAAACACTACTGTCAGTGCTTCTCTGCTGTTCATAGGGTTTTCAATGGCAGATTGATTTTTGGGAGGGGGTTGCCAGGTCCTTCTCCCAAGCCTACAGCTTCTGGTGTTCCCAGGCGGTCTCCCATCCAGGTACTAACCAGGCCCGACCCTGCTTAGCTTCCGAGATCTGATGGGATCGGATGCCACAGGGCTACAGCTGCAGGCACATATATATATATATGCGTTGTGTTGTTGTTGTTGTTAGGTGCTGTCAAGCTGAGTCCAACTCAAAGTGACCCTATGTACAGCAGAATGAAACACTCCCCTATTCTGTGCCAGGCACACAATCTTGTTTATGTTTAAGTCCATTGTTGCAGACACTATGTCAATCCACCTAGTGAAGGGTTTTCTTTTTTTTCGTTGACCTGCCACTCCCCAAACATGATGTCCTTCTCCAGGGATTGGTCCCTCCTCCCTACATGTCCAAAATACATAAGACACAATCTAGCCATCCTTGCTTCCATGGAGCACTCTGGTGGCACTTCTAGGACAGATCTTTTGGTTCTTTTGGCAGTCCATGGTTGTTGTTCTTAGGTGCTGTCAAATCAGGTGTTACTCATAGCCACCCTGTCTACAACAGAGGGAAACACTCCTCAACACTGTGCCATGCCCAGCATTATGTCAGTGCCTATCTGCTATTCATAAGGTTTTCGATGGCTGATTGTTTACAGAGTGATCCGTGAGGCAGAGGCATCTTGTTATGTTGTGCCTAAATATTTAGGTCATGGAAACTTTACAGTGTTTTTATTTTCTCAAGTTGTTAAAGTTTGGGGTAAATCAGTACACAACAGTAATTAGTTGATGTGTGTCCCTGAGATAGTTGTTAATTATTTTACTCTTCATTTTCTTAAAATGTGTACTTCCTTTGTATCAGGATAGAGACAGTGGGACCCACTGTTTCATGCTTAGGTTTTATTATGGAAATATCTAATAATCAGAAAATTGTCCTTGTAATATTTTCTTTTCAAAGAAACTATTAGTAGTAAAATAAGAAAGTAATTGCAAAATAACATTGATATAAACTCAAAAAATGATACCACGGTTGTCTACCATGACAAAGGCAAACCTGCTTTTAATCACTTTCTTTGTCTTTTCTTTCCCTGTGTGAAAGAGACTATTAGTGCTTACTGGTAACTATCTTCATCTTTACCTTTCCCAGTCTCCTTTGTACTATGTTGGCTATGTGACTAGAGCTAACCATTGAATGTGAGTGGAAGTCAGTCATGTGTGTCACATACAGGAGAAAGTGGGAAGTTGTGATGTGCCTTCCCTGCACATTACTCCCCACCTAACACGGGCTATGGGCTGGGGTTTAGCTCAGTTGGTAGAGCGCTGCTCTGCAGTCTCTAGGGTCCTGAGTTTGATTCCCAGCACCACAAAAATAGGAGAAGGATGTGGCAATTCGGGTACATAACAGCAACAACAAAATTGGCTATTTAATGCCAGGGCAACTTTAAACCCCAGGATGGAAGTAAGTGCTTACCAGAAAACTTTGTAACTTTCAGTTAACTAGTCTAAAAGCCAGTCATGTTTATTAGCAACCTTACTTGAACTATTTGGACTGCCGCCACTCTGATTTCATTTCCCTGATTATATATCCAGGAGTGAAATTGCTTGATAGTATAGTAGTATTTCTATTTTTTTAGGAACTTCCATACTGTTCTCCAAAGTCATTCTTCTCATTTGCACTCCCACCAGCAGTATATGAAGTTCTTTTTTCTCTTCATTTTCTCACTATTATTTATTATTTTCTTTTTTATTGGAAATTTTTAATGTACACCTTAATGCGATTCATTCTGACATGCTTTTCCTTGTGACATTTCCATATACACATTTTGATGTACATTATTCATATAGGTTCCCCCTTACCCTTTTGTATGCTTCCCCCACACCCTCCCATCTAAGTCTTCTCCATCTTTTATTTGGTAATATTTTTCTATATGTCCTTGGGTTCCAGTTATGTTTAAGGTAGAAACTTTTCCTGTAGTGAACTTTGTTTTTATCTTGTCAGAAAATTGTATGCATTTTCTAGAACATTTATTTTGACACCATTCTTAGTTTTTTTTTTTTTTTTTTTTTTTTTTTTTTTTTTTTTTTTTTTTTTTTTTGTTTTATTTTGGTTCGACCTCTGAATAGGATTTTTCCTTCTTAAAATTTTGGTTCAGCTCCCACATATGAGTGAGAACATGTGGTGTTTCTCTTTCTGAGCTTGTGTTTGTTCACTTAGAATAATTTTCTTTAATTCCATCCATTTCATTTATTTCATTTTTCGCTTATTTCATTTTTCTTAATTGCTCAGTAGTATTCCATTGTGTGTATGTACCATAGTTTTTTTTATCCACTCTACTGTTGAAGGGCACATTGGTTGATTCCATACCCTTGCTATTGTGAAAAGTGCAGCATTGAATATGGAGATGCCGGTGTCTCTGTGGTATGATGACCCATCTCCCTTTGGGTAAATTCCCAATAGTGTTATAGCTGGGTCATAAGGTAGATCTATTTTCAGTTTTTATTTTTTTAAAGATATCTCCATATTGGTTTCCACAGTGGCTGGACCAGTTTACAGCTCCACCAACAATGTAATAGTGTTCCTTTTTCGCTGCAACCTCGCCAGCATTTGTTGTTGTTTGTTTTATTGATCTTGGCCATTCTTACTGGTGTAAGGTGAAATCTCAGTTGTTTTAATTTGTATTTCCCTAATGGCTAGGGATATTGAGCATTTTTCATGTGTTTCATGGCTTTACGGAACTTTTCATTTGAGAACTGTCTACTCAGTTCCTTTGCCCATTTGTGCATTGGGTTATTTGGTTTTTGGGGGGAGTTTTTTTCTTGAGTTCTTTATAAGTTCTAGTAATTAGACCTTTATCTGATGTATAAAATGTGAAGATTTTTTCCCATTCCATGGGGGTTTCCTTGACTCTGTTAATTATTTATTTTGCTGTGCAGAAGCTTTTTAATTTCATGTGATCCCATTTATCTATTCTTGTTGCAATGTCTTGAGCAATTGGAGTCCTATTAAGGAAATACTTTCCTATGCCTCTGTGATGGAGTGTATTGCCTATTATGTTGAGATCTTTTATCCATTTTGAGTTAACTCTCGTGTATATTGAGAGATGCAGGTCCGCTTTCATTTTTCTGCATGTGGATGACCATGTTTCCCAGCACCATTTGTTGAAAAAGCTGTCCTTTTTGCAGTTTACTTGCTTTGCTCCTTTGTTGAAAATCAGGTGGCAATAGGTGTTTTGAGGTATTTCTGGGTCTTCTATTCTGTTCCAGATGTCTTCAGGCCTATGTTTGTGCCAATACCAAGCTGTTTTTGCAACCACTGCCCTGTAGGATAGCTTGGAGTCAGGGATTGTGATTCCACCTGCATTAGATTTGCAGCTTAAAAGTGTTTTGGGTATATGTGGTCTTTTGTGGTTCCATTTGAATTTTTGGATCATTTTTTCTTTCTTAAGAGCAGGAGGCCTCAGGGAGGAAAAAAACCAGTGAAAATAGGAATAAGAAAATGAGCTGCAGTTTGTTTTTGGGTGGTTTTGTTAAGATTATTTATTTTCCCCTGCTAATCTAAAAGAAGGCTAAGCAGGTATATTTAGCTTACCCAAGATTAGTGATCATACGGTGATACTTAGGCTAGAGAGAGCATAGTTCTGGATGGCATGCCCTATAATTCCCTGTCACTTCTCTTAAGGCTTCAATTTTCATTCTTTCCAGTGTTCATTTG
This sequence comes from Pedetes capensis, assembly GCA_007922755.1. Classification (NCBI taxonomy): domain Eukaryota; kingdom Metazoa; phylum Chordata; class Mammalia; order Rodentia; family Pedetidae; genus Pedetes; species Pedetes capensis. The sequence goes on along the minus strand of VMDO01032587.1, from coordinate 15,045 downwards.
GATGGCAAAATAATATGGGTTTTGAATCAGCGAAAAACAACAGCAACAACAACAACAAAAAAACCCCACAAAGAATTAGTTACACTATAAATATTTTATTGATGACTTACTGTCACTCAGACATAATGTCAGCAGGTATAGGTTTAGAACTGAAGAATATATCTCTCATCTTCTAGGCGGTTATAGTCCAGAGGAAGAGACAGAAATTGAATAATTATAATAGAGTGTGATAAATGCTATGATATGAGAAGAAGAAGATGCCAAGGAGACAAAGAGGAAGAACTCCCAACCTTCTAAGGGGAAATGATAGGTAAATCACAATTAGATACAGGTATAGGAGAAATCTAGGTGATGAGTGAGGGCAGTAGGGTAGATAGCTCAGGGGAAATATTTGTGCCTGGTTTATGAGAGCTCCTCATGGAACAGTTACTTCATTTCATTTCAGCAGACCTTCCAAAGTGATTAGACCCAAGTTCATGGAGCCAGGTTCTATGGCTTCACAGCGAGACCTTTTCTCAAAACAACAACAACAACAAATATATTTCTCTTTGTTCTTCTGAATACCTCTAATTAATAAAATAAAATAAAATTCACAAATATTAATCCTCACAAGTAGAATTATTAAAAATAGACCAATACAGAAATAAATAAATAATGAAATTGGGCCCAATAGGCCCTGATAATATAGCAAGGGTTAAACCTTCTTAATTAACTTCAGAATAAAGTCTTGAAGAACCGCCCAAATCTCATCCTTGTTTACCGTTTTAGCTACATCACTGAATACCCTCAGTTCCACCCCAAGTCCCAAGCACTCTGCTCCAGCTCTATCAAACCAGCTGCAGTTCCCATAGTACCTACTTCTGTTATTATCTTAATATTTCTAAATGTTTTATTATTTATTCATTTTTAACTTTTGTGCATTATCTATTTTCATTTTATTTAATATGAAGTTTTAGTTATCAAAATCTCCTTCCCCCTCATACATAGACACAACTTTTCCTCCAATTTGTGGCTAAGTCCATATTTAATGTTTTATATTATGGCTATGGAAACATTGTGAAGTGTGTAGTATATTAGGTATTTCCTTCTATATGGCCAATGTGGGTTACTATACAATCCACCTTGGAAACTTGTCCCTTTCCCAGAGTTCCATGTAAACATACCTACAGAAAGTCCTCTTGATATACATAACTCTATTGGGTCATTCAAGCAGACTTCAAATACTACCTGCCAGAGCATCTTGTTAGACATGTTTAAATTCCTACTGTAGGCAAGCTGTGGTTTCAAACTACTACTATCACACCACACACATAGAATTCTGTAATTTAATTTGTGGTGTTGGGGATCAAATCCAAGGCCTTGCACATGCTAGGCAAGTGCTCTAACACTGAGCCACACTCCTAGCCCCAGCTCTGTATTCTTAATACACATATGTATTGATAGATGGATATTTTATTATGTTAATATATTATGAATGACTTTGCCTAATATTTTGTTGTTGTTGTTGTTAGGTACCGTTGAGTCGGTATCCAACTCATAGTGACCCTCATAGGGTTTTCAATGGCAGACTGTTTTGGGATTGCCTTGGGAGTGGATTGCCAGGCCCTTCTCCCATTTTTACAGCGCTTAGAATTGAACTAGGGACCTCAGAGACTGCAGCGCAGCGCTCTACCAACTGAGCTAAATCCCAGCCCCTTAATATTGTTGCTGATTTTTTAAAATTATACTTAAGAGTTTTGTAAATTCTTTCAGATACTTATTTATTGTTATTTTGGGGGAGGTTTTGCATGAAGGACTAAGTAAAATTACTGGATTGCTGAAGCATCAAGTCACCATGGAAACAATATGACTAAGGTTGTTGTTCAGTTCCTCCTTGGGCACAGGATTTCACTTTTTAAGCATTGGTCTTCTGATCTGCCAAATGTGGGGAAAATATTACACATTCCATAGGGTAGTTATCAAAATTAAGTAAGTTAATACAAGCAACACACATAAAACTGCCTAGCATGAAGAAAATGCTATTGCAAAGAGGCTGCTGTTTAGGTGATCAGAATAGTAGCTAAAAAAACATGGCAAGAATACTAATTGTTAGATGCCGTTGAGTCGGTATCCGACTCATAGCAACCCTCATAGGGTTTTCAATGGCTGACTGTTTCGGGATTCCCTTGGGAGTGGATTGCTAGGCCCTTCTCCCATTTTTGCGGTGCTGGGAATTGAACTCGGGACCTCAGAGACTGCAGTGCAGTGCTCTACCAACTGAGCTAAATCCCAGCCCCTAAGAATACTAATTACAGTTGCCCAAATGAGGGATATTGTACATTGGTCTTACAACATAATGATGAAAATAATAAGTGTATAAGCTCAAGAAACATCTTCAGGACTGAGGGTGTGCTTCATTGGTGGAATACTTACCTAGCATGTGTGAGGCCCTGGGTTTGATCTCCAGCACTGAAAAAAAATATTAAAAAAAAAAAGGGATTTCTCATTTGTAGCAGTGAGATTTGCTCATGTGTTAACATGCAAGGAAGTTGAGAAAGAAGGAGGAGAGGTGTAAGGGTGACCTTATTTTATTTTTTTTTCTGGTGCTGGGGATTGAACCCAGGGCCTGGTGCTTGCATGCTCTGCAAGTGCTGGACTACTGAGCTGCAACCCCAGTCCATTTTTTACTTTTAAGTTTTGCAGACTGCCTCTGGTCTTGAACTTGCGATCCTCCTGCCTCTGCCTCCTGAGCCACTGGGATTACAGGTGTGCGCCACCATGCCCGGTTAGGATGACCTTAAGTTTTTATCCCTAGAAATTGGAAAGACTTCAATTGCTAAATTCTGAAATGGGAAAGATTGGGAGAAGAGCAGATTTGGAGGAAAGATTAAGAACTTGTTTGGATGTATTAACTTTGAGATCCCTATGAGACATCCAAGCAGATATGTCACCATAGGCAATTGGGAGATACAAGCCTGTTATATAGGAGAGAAAATGGCTAAATTATACATGTGGGAGTCTTCCAGCTATGGATTATATTTAAGGCCATGGGATGGAGCATAGATAGTAAAGAGAAGAGGTGCGGGGACTGAGCTCTGGGACCTTCCACATTGATGGTGCAGGGAGATAAGAGAAACGAGCAAAGGGGACTGAGGATGGACCAGGGAGATAGGCATAGCCACATAAGTGTGGTGTAAAACTTTGGGAAGCAAACATTTTCCTTTGAAGTTTCACTGTGAATGCCTTGGAGAAGGACTTAGGCTCTGAAGATGGAGGAAGAGGTTACCAAGAAGAGGATGCTGGAAGTAAAGACTCTGAAGTCAGAAGAGATTTTGGTTTGAATAAACCTTCTATCACTCACCAGAGATATCACCCTGAGCAAGCCACTAAACCTCTATGTACGTCATTTTTCTTATGCAAGAAGTGGGAATAGCAGCACATAATACATAGTGTGGTTCTGAAGATTACTGACATAATTCAGGTAAGCACAGCACTTAGCATAACACAAGATAAATATTAAGCATTTATAAAATATTTCCACTAGTTATTTTATAGATAGTCATAGTCATTGCCAGTATAACATTTTTATTTTAAAATTTTGGGTAATTAATAATTTGTTGTATTCTTAAGATAGTGCTGGAGATGTGACAATACTGTGTGTGCACATGCATGTGCCCAAGGACATGTGTATGCACCTTTATAAAAGTCTCAAGGCAATGTCTGGGTCTAATGGCACTGTTGTTGTTAGGTGCCATTGAGTTGAGTCCAACTCATAACTGAATGAAACACTACCCAACAATGTGCTTTGTTGTTGTTGTTGTTAGTTGCCGTCGAGTCGTTATCCGACTCATAGCGACCCTCCTAGGGTTTTCAATGGCTGACTGTTTCGGGATTGCCTTGGGAGTGGATTGCCAGGCCCTTCTCCCATTTTTGCGGTGCAGGGAATTGAACTCGGGGCCTCAGAGATTGCAGCATAGCACTCTACCTACCGAGCTAAATCCCAGCCCCAACAATGTGCTAGGCACATGATATTTGTATGTTTAAGCTCACTGTTGCAGACACTATATTAATCCATCCAGCTGAGCACCTTCCCTTTTCTCATTGATCTGCCACTGTCCCAAATATGATGTCCTTCTCCAGGGATCAGTACCTCCTGATGACATGTTCAAAATATGTAAGACGCAGTCTAGCCATCCTTGCTTCCAAGGAGCAGCACTCTGGTTGCACTTCCTCTAGCATGGATCTGTTGGTTCTTTTGGCAGTCCATGGTATATTTAATATTGGTCTCCAGCACCATGATTCAAAAGCACTAATTCTTCTCCTGTCTTCCTTATTCATTGTTCAGCTTTCAAAACCATACTATGTGATTGAAAACATCATGTCATGAGTCTTCAATGTGACATCTATACCTTTCAAAATAGTGGTACTAGTTTTTAGATTGCATGCCATCTGAATTTCTAAATAACTGATGTAGAAATTGGATGAATCATCTTAAAAACTCATTGAGAAATCATTATTGCTGCTTTTCATTGATAAAAATATACAGCAAATGAGGTTGAATTTCTTGCACAAGTCCATCTGGCTAGCACGACTTGATGCCCATGTTCTGTCTCTTACTCTTACTTGCTGCACTATAAAATTCCTAAATATTAATGCAAGTATCAGTAACCAGCTGGAAGGACAAAACAGTAATGAGTAAACTTTCAGAGGTATAGGTGATTGTGACTATGACATCTAGCTTGTTGGTCATTGTATTCTTGAGTGTTAGGGACCATCTCTGTGTTTTCTGGCCTAGTAAATTCTCCTTTTTAGAAGATGGGCTGACCATTAGCACAACATTGTGATGATAAGGTGGATTCTATTTTTTTGTTGTTGCAGTTTGTTGTATTCTGTTTTACCAAATTAGGATTATTTTGCTGATGTAATTTATGCTCTGTGTTTTGCATGCACCTGGGAAAAATGGGGCACCCTTTCTGTGTTAATGATTTTTTTGACAATGATATTTGGAAGTCTTTGCAGCATATTTTTGCAAATAAAAACAAAAATGTCCTCAAACCAGTTATTAAATATGTACACTTTTTTAGTAACAGTTCATGATGAAAGATTCAAAAATATTGCGAGTTATTTGCTTTCTTTCTCTAAATATTCCATGCAATTCTAATGAGGTCATGGCAGATTAGAAGGATGTGAATTCAAAGATTTATTGAGGAAAGAACTATATTTAACATGTACTAACTCTATATATGCTTGCAGCCATAGCCCTGTGGCATCCGATCCCATCAGATCTCAAAAGCTAAGCAGGGTCAGGCCTTGGTTAGTACTTGGATGGGAGACCACCTGGGAACACCAGGTGCTTTAGGCTTGGGAGACAAACCTGGCAACCCACTCCCAAAAATCAATCTGCCATTGAAAACCCTATGAACAGCAGAGAAGCACTGACAATAGTGTTTCACCTGTCGTATGCAGGGTCACTATGAGTCAGATACTGACTCCACTGCACCTAACAATAACAATAACTCTATGTATTTCTTGCCCTTGAAAATACTGGATAATTTAGCACAAATGGTGATACGTTCATTGAATTTTTTCTATTCCATATAACTGTGGCATTTGTTTTCTCATTTCATACACAAATTAATTTTTATTTATTCTGATTGTTTTACTGACAACATGCAATGCCTTTATATTTGCGGTGAGAGTTGTGTATAAAAGGTTCTGTGAGTCATATTGCAGTTGAGGCTTTGGAAAGAACTCAAGACTAGGACAGACATTTGAATTCTGATCTTAACTCTTCCTCTACCTAAATTGGTGACTTGAGATAAGTCCCTTGGTTTTTCATGAACTCAGTCTTTTCATCTGGAAAAGAAGGCAATAATTAAAATAGATTATTGGTTTGTATATCATTATTTGATAGCACAGATTCTTTTAATCAAAGGGTTCTTACATTATAACTAGCTCAAACTGGAGTACTTGAGGTCACTCTCGGAAAATCCTATGCCTTAAAAAATAACAAAACGACAATAATAGTATTAATTAAAAAGATGTTATGTAATTATCCATTTAAAATATGCTCATTGAGAAAATATTGGCCTAGTATGACTGAGGTAAGGGCTGGGATTTAGCTCACTTGGTAGAGCACTGTGCTGCAGTCTCTGAGGTCCCGAGTTCAATTCCCAGCACCGAAAGAATGGGAGAAGGGCATGGCAATCCACTCCCAAGGCAATCCTGAAACAGTCAGCCATTGAAAACCCTGTGAGGGTTGCTATGAGTTGGATACTGGCTCGAAGGCACCTAACAACAACAACGACGACATAACTGTCATAGGGGGCTGGGATTTAGCTCAGTTGGCAGAGCGCTGCTCTGCAGTCTCTGAGGTCCAGAGTTCAATTCCCAGCACCGCAAATGTGGGAGAAGGATGTGGTAACCCACTCCCAAGGCAATCCCGAAAAGAATCTGCCATTGAAAACCCTATGAGGGTCACTATGAGTCAGACATGACTCGAAGGCACCTAACAACAACAACAACATGACTGAAATAGGGCTTGAGTTTATCTCAGTTGGCAAAGTGCAGGTATACTCAGTCTGAGGACCCAGGTTCAATCCCCTGCACTGCAAAAATGGTAGAAGAACATGGCAGACCACTCCCAAAGCAATTCACAAATAACCAGTCATTGAAAACTTTATGAGCGTCTCTATGAGTGGGATCTGATCAATAATACCTAACAACAGCATTACGGAGATACTTGTGGGTACTGAGAAAATGGTGGTAAGCTGAATAAAGGGAGTGCTTTCAGAGCGCTTACCTTCCATTTGAGAGTTTTGTCCCAAATCTTGCTATGGCCATGGCATCACTCACTGAACTAAGCACGGACCCTCTCCTTCATATCTAAGGCCCTTAACAACAGAGGCTGCTTCAGCTGATTGGCTCAGCACTTTCTCTCACTACCCTTCTTCATGTGTCTCAGAGTTTTGTCAGACTGGAACATTCACCATTGCTCAAAATTTATAATGAACTCTCTCCTTGCCTTTTCCCAAGTTGTTTTATTGTCCTTCATCATACTGTATTTCCATATCTCCCTCTTAAAAGTCTATTACATTCAAGGACCAACAGAAGTGATACACGCTTCCTTACATAAGTATCTATTGAATTGCACTTTCCAATCCCTAAGTTGTAATTTGACTCTTCTTTTGAAATTCCTTAACATATGAAATAACTTTTCAGACATTTAAGCACTTAAATTATTTCATCTGTACTATGCCTCCTTAAGTCCTTGACTTTTCCATCTTTTTTTGTCTATGTCTATATCAAAAGGACTTTGAAGACTGGCATCATGTATTTTTCATGGATCGTATAAAAATTCTAGAGTTTCAGGTACACCTTGCAGTTGAAATAGGGTATCAAGATTATAGAATGAATATCTATTCCTTTGAAGTAATAAAAGTTATATCTTTGAGCTGATATTTTATAATTACTAAAAATAATTTGACTATAAATGAGTCAAATGGCTAATATTTATTGGTAAAATGCTAACTCCTCCTCACTGTTCTAAAAGATTTATGTCTTTGAAGTAGATACTAGTATTATCACCTTTTATAGATAGGAGAGCTGAAAATTCACAACACGCCCAAGATTGTACAGTCTAAGCAGTGGTACACCTGGGATATGAACCCATACAATGTAGTACTAGACTCTATATTTTTAGTTTTTCTATTATTTTATGAACATTTTGTGTTATTCCTTATGGTTTCTATATAATTGTATTAGTCATCTTTCTGTTGTTACAACAACTACACTGTTGTTTCTGTTACTATCCTGGTATAATCAACTTATAAAGAGGAAAGGTTAACATTTGCTTATAGTTTTGGAGCTTCTAGTGCATGACCAATTGATCCCATTGCTTTTGAGTGTGTGGCGAGGCAAGATATCATGGTGGGAGTACATGACAGAGAAAAACTTCTCCTCTCATCACCAAGAGGCAAAATAAAATGAGGAGGGCTCGGACATCCCATTAACCCCTTGAAGAGCTTGCCCTTAATGACCAAAAGACTTCCCACTAGGCCTCACCTCTTCAATGTACCAACACCTCCCAAAAGTACAACACCTGGGACCAAATCTCTAACACATGAGCATTTGGAGATCCAAACTCCAATGATACTTTGAGTTTTTTAAATTAAATATTTTTAATAATATCTCAAAAAACACAAATGGAAATGGATCATCTAGAATGAGAGAAACATATCCAATCAGTACAACTTTTTAACAGCAAAAATATATGTTTAATAAGTGTACAGAAATATGTATTTGATAGGTGGATTGGGGGCTGGGATTTAGCTCAGTTGGTAGAGCGCCACTCTGCAGTCTCTGAGGTCCTGTGTTCAATTCCCAGCATTGCAAAAATGGGAGAAGGATGTGGCAATCTACCCCCAAGGCAATCCCAAATAAAAAAACAATCAGCCATTGAAAACCCTGTGGCATTCGATCCCATCAGATTCAGAAACTAAGCAGGTTCGGGCCTGGTTAGTACTTGGATGGGAGACCTCCTGGGAACACCACGTGCTGTAGGCTTGGAAGAAGGACCTAAAAACCCACTCCCCAAAACAATCTGCCATTGAAAACCCTATGAATAGCAGAGAAGCACTGACAATAGTGTTTTGCCTGTTGTACATAGGGTTGCTATGGGTTGGACACCAATGTGAAGGCACCTAACAACAACAACAAGTGGATTGGTCCATAGGTTGATAACCAAGACAAATTGTAAAATGTCTATCAGTTAAACCCATTGTTTTCTGTAATTTGCAGACGTAATTTTTGCAGAAGAAGAGCTAAGGCTGATCAAATCTCACCACTACTTCAGAGGACTCCATACCAGGGACTGTATCACAGGAGCAGGGCATCACTCAGGCTCTAGCTGGCCTGTTTGGAGGAAAAGATGCACTCAGCAACCCAGTAACTGAGGTTATGAGATATGATTTGTGGAATCAAAAAAAATTACTGAGTTTTTGCAGTAACACAGTAGTATTTGAGAGAGAATGGTAAAAATTTCTAACTTAACCAAAATGTATCACAATAGTTATGTGTGAAATGAGACTGAAGGTTTTATTTCAATCCAAGAGTTCTTAGAACCATAGTGGAAATCATTTACACTCTTGCTGCCATTGCTGTGGGTGTTACTTATTGCTTGTGTGATTTCATGCAAGGTTATCCTCTGTTTCCCCCTCTGTAAAATAGATATTCCTAAAATAATATATTTCTCAGGGCTCTATTCCCCCATCTTCACAAAATGGTTGCAGAAGCCATTTGAAAATGTCAGATGTGAAAATGATTTGACATCATAAAGGATTGTGTACATATGAGACCTCACTATTTCTTTACTTATTAATATAATCTAGTGACAGAAACAACAGATTGCTCAGTCTTGGTTTTGCCAGTTAGTCCAAGCTTGAAACAATCAAGAGAATTTGAGCTTACTCAGTACTAATATTTAGCACCACTTTCCTCAAAGGATAAGTAAACTTTACACTGGAATGAAATTTATTTTGTTTCTACCCACTTGTGTTTGACAAAATATGCACAAAAGGCTTTGCCAAATGGCCACCTAGTCCCAAGATTTTAATTGTTTCCAAAAGGTTGTTATAAACATATTGAATTTTAAATGACCAATGAGAGAAAGTAAGCAAGAGAAAGAAAACCAGTTTTCTAACAACTATTATCAATATTGCCATATTAAAAATTTTTCACATTTCTGCATGTCTCAGAGTTTAAAGTGTAAGCTGAAATCTGTTCAACCCAAATGATTTGGGCTGGTATCCACATATATTCATTTTCCCCAGAAGCATTTCAGAAACTTAATTAAGCTGGAAGATTGTGTCCCTCTCATGGTACATCTTGAATGTACTCACACTTGTAAAACTTAAAAGCAAATGGAAAATCATCTTGGCACAACACAACATAACAAAATATTCTCACCTAGATGGCAATATGTGACATACCTGGTAAAAATTATTATGTGCCTCCCCATGGTTCTCAGAATAGCCATAATCTCTGGGCCCTCTCCTACCATTTTTATAAATTGCTCCCTTAACTTGAATTGTTCCCTTCTTTCCCATCATCATCCCTCTACATTTTATGCAGCTAAATTTCCCTGCACCTCAAGGCTAAGATAAATCCATTCCAATTAGCTTTCAATACTGTTTCCAATTTTACTCATAGTTGTTAGGCATTTTTTCATGAGTTTCATTCTATTCATATATTTGTTTATTTTATCCATCCATTAGTGAGTGAGGAAGATGAAGTTTAATTCATCCTTGTAGCCAGCATGACAAACACTTCATTCTGACATCCAGGAAATATGGGATAAATGAGTGAATAAAAGAAATACATTAAAGAATCCAGGGATGGTGGAGCTCCATGGCACATGCCTGTAATCCCAGGACCTCAGGAGGCTGAGGCAGGGAGATTGGGAGTTAGAGGCAGAGGAAGCCTGAGCAGGAACCCTTTCTCAAAATGAACTAACTAACTAGCTAGCTAACTAAGGGGCTGGAATTATGGTTCAGGGGTAGAAAACTTGCCTAGTATATGCAAAGACCTTGGGTTCAACCCCCTGGTTCTGAAACAAACAAATCCAGCGATGATCTTGAAAATAAGGTTTGGAATGTAAGTATGTATCTCCTGAAAGGCAAGAAGAAAATGAAAAAGACTCATCTTAATCTCCCTAGGGCAAGTGGTAATGCCTTTGCTCTCATCTACAAAATGTTTATTCCTAATCATTGCTAACAAGGGTCAAAAAGAATTGAGACCACCACTTCCCTATTATATGTAGCTAGTTAGTTGGTTAGTTAGTTAGCAATACCAGTGATTGAACCCAGGGCCCCATGCATTCTAGACCAGTGCTCTACAACTGAGTTGCATCCCCAACCCCCTTGTTATTTTTTTTGTTTTGAAACAGGGCATCCCTAAGTTGTACAGGGTGCATCTGGCCTCAAGCTTGTGATTGCCCTGCCTCAGTGTCACGAGTCACTGAGATTACACGCATGTACCACAGTGTCTAGCCCCTTGTTGTTGTTGTTGTTGTTAGGTGCCGTTGAGTCATATCTGACTAATAGCGACCCTCATAGGGTTTTCAATGGCTGACTATTTCGGGATTGCCTCAGGAGTGGATTGCCACTTCCTTCTCCTATTTTTGCAGTGCTGGGAATCAAACTCTGGACCTCAGAGACTGCAGAGCAGTGCTCTACCAAGTGAGCTAAATCCCAGCCTGTCCAGCCCTTTAGTTTGTCTTAATTCAGAGTAAGATGATATTCTTTCCAAACATCTGAGAGGAAATTGTGGTTAGCCCAACATCTCTGGTAAGCAGCCTCTTGTGTTGCCCCTACCTAGAAACAGGTGCTTTTCTCCCAGAACCTTATAACATCTTGGTGGATAATTCTTGTGTTCAGAATTTTCACACAAGCAAAGCTGAGATGAGGATCTTGGAATTAAATGGGTTCATCTGCTTCCTCTCTTACTTGTGTAAACTAAGACCTAATAGAAAATAAGTGAGTTTCCGAATATTACAATGACAATTAGAGTGGGATTTCCAATCAGAGTACCCACTTCCTGACTCTAAGTCTAGGAGCTTTCTTCTTTGCTGTGGGTTTGCCATTCCCAGAATCTTTTCAGAAAATGGACTAGAGAATGGAAGTTATCTAGCTTTTCTTCCACTTTGATTACAACCACTATGCTGATGATGTCCATCTTTATGTCTCCAGGCCCAGTCTTTTCTCTTAGCTGAAGACCATGTGTCCAGAGCTTTCTTGACAACCTTCCCTCCTCCCAAATTTAACATATACTTGACTGAATCAAAGTGTTCCCTCGCCTTCATGTCTGATCCTCTTCCACTATTTCTCAAGTATGTGGAATACACCTATATCCATCCACTGCCTAACACCAGGAAACTAAGAATCATTTTTGTCTATTCTTCTCATTCATTGTTGTTGTTAGGTGCCATAGTTAGTGTGTGACTCATAGAGACCTTATATACAACAGCAAAACACTACTGTAAGTGCTTCTCTGCTATTCATAGGGTTTTCAATGGTTGATTGTTTCTTGGGAGTGGGTTGCCCGGTCCTTCTTCCAAGCCTACAGCACCTGGTGTTCCCAGGTGATCTCCCATCCAAGTATTAAATAGGTCTGACTATACCTAGCTTCCAAGATCTGATGGGATTGGAGGCCACAGTAATACGGCTTCAGGCATAAAGTCCTTTAGTTCCATAAATTTTCATGAAAATGACATGATTTCTTTCTTTTTTTTTGTGGTTGAACCCAGGGTCTCACGCTTGCATTCTCTGCAAGTGCTGGACCACTGAGCTGCACCCGCAGCCCATTTTTTACTCTTTGAGACAGGGTCTCCCTAAATTACACAGAGTGCCTCTGGTCTCAAACTTGTGATCCTCCTGCCTCTGCCTCCCGAGCTACTGGGATTACAGGCGTGTGCCACCCCGCCCGGCATGATTTCGTTTTTTATGGCTGAGTTATATTTATTGTGTTTGTATACTACATTGTATCTATTCATCCATTAATGGGTAAGTGGGTTGATTCCATGTCTTACCTATCATGAACAGTGCAACAATAAACATGAACATGCAGGTATCTCCATTTGTACGCTGATTCCATTTGTTCTATTTCTATAGCCTGAAGTATCATATGGTTGTTTTATTTTTAGTTTTTGAGGAGCCTCCATACTGTTCTCAAAAATGGCTTTGCTAATTTACATTCCGGCTGCAGGCAAGATGACAGACAGATAACACTCGCCTTCTGTCCCAGAGTAAAGGGAAGCCTCTATTAGGGGTTTAGAAATCACATTGAATAGATAGAAACAGTGATAGTTTAGATTGGGAGATAGAGGATGAAACTGGATGGACACTGAAATTGAGCATTTGGCTTCGGAGAAGCTACACAGAGGTCAGTAGCAGGACCGCCATTCTGCCATTTCGCCTTCACGCAGATGGCAGAATAGAATCCCGGAGACTCGGAGGCGACTTCGCCCACACACCCACGGGAGCCGGACCCAACACGGAATGCAACATTGACATCACACTGTCACCCTGCCCACGGGACACAAACTGCAAGTTTTCGGGTGAGTCATTTTTGAGGTGACACATGGAATCGCCATCTTTAGCGACATATGTCCCGCAGCCTGAGATGCTGGGCTGTTGTAGGTCCCTCACACGAGAAAATAGGGATCAGAGCCACGAGAGTAGATACTCGAGGGTACGGGGAGTAATCGCGGAGGGGGGAGTAATCACGGAGGGAATTGGGAAACCAGTGCCAGCGATATGCATCCAGAGCTGAAACTCGGCTCCCTCCCTCCTGTTGTGGCAGCAGAGTCATGCAGACGCAAACTCCACAGACATATGGGCACACATATGCCTGGACCCCAGACACACCAGAGGGGATCCTAAGTCATTCCACTGCACTGTGGAGAAAGGTGAGGTCTGGGGAGGAGGCTGAGCACCACGCGCACAGAGTGCTCCTTTCTGGCAGAGTCTTGCGGGACAATCAGACACAATAAGAACAGTTTTGAGCGCAATTGCAGTGCATCGCAGACCTACTACAGACTCTCTCCGGGGGTGGGGTTGAATATCATCCCACCCACAAGAGGATTTGGTCCTCCCAAGTGGTCTCCCAAGTGGGCAGAAAGCCCTGCAATAAAAAAAGAAAAAAAAAATCCACAATAGCAGCCATATTCCTTCCATGCTATAGGATTTGGGCCGGAAATCTGATTTGGGGAATTGGCGCCCGAACTACGTGGGACAGGGTGAACCCCAGCGAGGACCCTACAGGCTCCACTGCGTCTCAAACAATACAATAGACACAGAATATTTCCTGGAACCATCTCCTTGGTCATTGTGGGGAAATCTGCCATTTTCTACGTAATCAGCAAAATCTCTATAGACTAAGACAGACTGCTCCTGCAGATTGTGTGAAAACACTGCCATCCTGAGTTCTGGAGGGAGCACTGCTTCCTGCAGTATCAGTTTCACCCGGTGGAACTGGGTGCCCACGGTGCACCTACAAGAACATACGAGTGTTGTTTTATTTATTTATTTTTTTGTATGAGGATTTGAATCCAGGGTCTTGCGCCTGCCTGCTTTGTAGGTGCTGGACCGCCACGCTGCACCCCCAGCCCATATTTTTTTACTTTTTGAGATGGGGGCTTGCTGGGTAGCACAAACTGCCTCTGATCTCGGGCTTGTGGTCCTTCTGTCTCTGCGCCCAAGCCGCTGGGATTGCAGGCGTGCACCACTGCACCTGACTAGAAGTGTTTTATATGTGTATGTGAGCGTGTATGCATGGTTTTGTTTTTGTTTTTGTTTTGATTTTTTTTTTGTTTGTTTCTTGGGGTTTTTGTTTTGGTTTGGTTTGGTTTTTTGTTGTTGTTTGTTTCTTTTGTTTTGTACAGGGGTTTGAAACCAGGGTCTTGGCCTATTCACTTTGTAGGTGCTGGACCGCTGCGATGCGCCCCCAGCCCATATTTTTTTACTTTTTGACACAGGGTCTCACTGGGTTGCGCAGGCTGCCTGTGATCTTGGGCTTGTGATCCTCCTGCCTCCGCCCCCAAGCTGCTGGGAATGCAGGTGTATACCACCGCACCTGACTATAAGTGATTTTATACGTGGGTGGGAGCATGTATGCGTGAGGTTTTTTTTTAATTTTTAATTTTTATTTTTTTTATTTTCTTACTTTCTTGTTTTACTCTCTTCCCTCTTTCTATTCTCCTCTTTTTCTTATGCTATATATGCATCCTTGTATTAATTATCTTACCATCAGAGCCCGCACACGTCTGTCGGTTTGCCGTGGGGGTTTGCGTGTTGCGATGAGGCTGAGAACTCTGCCACTGTAACCTCAGACATGAGCAAGGTTACCCATGGTGGACAGGTTTTCAGCTGAGCTTCCAGACTAAGACAGACTAGGGAGTAGGACCTGGTGAGCCACTCCCGAAACAACTAGCCATTGAAAACCCTATGGATAGCAAAGAAACACTGTCAGATATAGTGCCTGAAAATGAGGCCCCCAGGTTGGAAGGCA
>VMDO01032586.1:0-18836 GCA_007922755.1 Pedetes capensis | reverse complement strand
TCCTCCTTCCCTCCCTGTCTTCCCTTCTTCCTCTCTCCCTTTCTATTCCAACGTCTCATTTCATAGTTCCTTCTCTCAGCCCCTTCTCTCTGAGAGTCATTCTCTCAGGCCAGCTGCTCTCTTAGGCTAAACCATGACCTTTGGCAGCTCAAGATGTATCTTTCCAGCCTCTTAAACACAGAAGAACTAAGTATCCAGCCATACTTGTGATCAGGGAGTGATCATTAAAATGAAGGGAAGAGGTCCTATGCAGATGAACATAATAGTCACGTTTATTTCACTACTGAAACCTGATTCAAAATATATGAGAGTAGCACAGCTACTCTGACATACATGTTCTCCCAGAGAAAGGCGGTGGGGAAGATCACAAAAAGCCCAGAGACACCTCTTAACATTTGGGTTGTTCTAATCACTTACAATAACAACACTCATGGTGCAGAGGCAGCCAGTGCCATGAAAAAGGAACAGCATTTATCAGTTTCTAGTGTATGCTGTTTATAAGTCATTTAACCTCTTGGAGCCACTGTTTCCTGGTCTGTAAAATGAGTGCAATAATATTCACAGGGCTGTTGTGAAAATTCAAAGTATTTGATAAGTGGTGAAGTATTTGAAAGTTGACTGCACTTTACATGGTTGATATTTAGTAGTGGTTTTTTAGTTTTTTTTTTTTTTAGTAATTTTATATTTTAAATATTATTAGCCAAGCATGGTGGCGAAAGCCTGTAATCCCAGTGACTCGGAAGGCGGAGGCAGGAGGATCACAAGTTCAAGACCAGCGGCAGTCTGCATAATTTAGTGAGACCCTGCCTCAATAAGTAAAAAAATGAACTGAGGGTGCAGCTCAGTGGTACAGCACTTGCAAAGCATGCAAGCGTGAGGCCCTGGGTTCAACCCCCAGTACTGAAAAAAAAAATTATTGAAGAGTATTCAGACCCAGTAGAGAGGATGACTGGGCATACCCTTTATGATTCTAAGAAACATTTCGAAAGATGCCCAAGTGATATTGGTATTTGCTGAGCTTTAGCCCACTTACTTTTTGGTTGTAAAACAAGGTACTAGAACTGCTACCATTCACTCAGAACCACCATTACAACCCTGGTTCAGTGGCTGGACTTAAGAAAGCAACCTGACTCAGTTCACTGTAACAAGGTGCAACACTTCAGAGAAGGAAGCAAAGAGGAAAAAGTCAAGCTTTAATAACATTACTGGTTCTTCTATTTCAAAAGATGCTACTGGGGATTCTGAAGCCTCTTTATAGTTCCTGTTCAGCCAAGTAAATTGATTACGAGTAGGTAAGAGTCACTAGGGATAGTATATGAGGGAATGTTAAAAAGCACATGGCCAGGAACACAGAATGGCACTCTAACTGACTCACAGGCAATATCCAGGCCTAAATTATGACTAGGAACTGATTGGATGTTCTCTACTGGTAAGGAGCAGCATACCAATCAGTGATACTATGATAACATTTATTGAGAGAGAGAGATGGGGGAGGGGGAGAGAGAGGAAGGGAGAAAGAAAAAAGCATGTGATATGCATGTTCTCTGATCTGGAAATGTGATAATTACCTGTTTAAGGCTCTTTTTAGTTTAAAAACTCCATAACCAAAAGCCCATATTTTTCCAGAAGTGAACATTATTTTCCATGGGGATCAGGGCATTTTGAATGAAAGAACCAGTGTACTCAAGAATCTCTACTTTTTTGAAGCAAGTGTTACAATAGCACAAAACTCTATCAAACAAACATGAGTAAAGATCAGCCATAGATTTTAAATTGACAAAAGATTTAACATCCCTAAAAATAGGGAGGAAATTGATGAGAATATTTTAGAAGTGGAGGAACATTTTCGGGTTTTTTTTATATATACAGCTGGTCTTAAGAACAATTTTATTTCGATTTCTGCTACTATAACCACATAAATGTGTGATTTATGCAGTGTATGTGTTCCATGGCAACATCATTTTTTGCTTCTTTCTTTCATTTCCTTCCTACTTCTCTCCAATTATTTTTTCTTAAGAGAATCAGGAAAAGGTTTCCTATTTCTCAACTGTTGAATCTATTTATGAAAATTTAAACCAAACAGTTTAGCACAATTAAGCGGCTACCTCATTCATCAAACCTTCGTTTTTCTCAGACTCAGGCCTGTCAGTCACCAGGAAGACTGTGTTAAGTGGAAGCTGTATTTCCTGTCCTTTGGCATGCCACATCTGGTGGCCATTACAGAGGTACATACGGTACCATTCATATCATGGCATGTGCCTCCCAGGGCCTTGGTTCACAGGCCCTCTGGGTCATTTACAAAGAGTGTGATTTTTAACTGTCCTAGAACTCAAGCGTAATTTTGCTTGAGAATGTGTTTATGTGACTTGTAAAGGAGCTAGCCATCCCTTTTGTTTCTGTTATTACTGTGTGTGTGCACGTGTGTGCCCATGCACGTGTGTGACCAAAGAGGAGCGACACAGGCAATGAGCATACACATTGTCTTCTACTCACCCACAAACCTTTCTTGTAAGTTTCTTTTGCTTTTATTATTAATTTATTTATTTATTGTATTGCTGATAGCATATGTCTTATCTTCTCTTGGACTTTTTTTTCTGGTCTTTGAATACTTTTTAGTTCTGATTTTATGCTTTAATGTTCTTTAGTTGAGATTCAGGTCAGATTTCTTAATATGATATAGCATGTCCTTAGGACCCTCTTTGGAGGTATGCCTTCTCTTTTTGATTCTTCCTGACTGGTAGGTATTGAGCATTTTTCATCCCATGCCCATATTATTCAGGAAGTTATTTACTACCTAGAAAAGTGGAGTTGAATCTATGTGTCATCTATCCAGATATTTCAACATTCTTTTCTAAAGACCTAGGCTGGGGTTTAGCTCAGTTGGTAGCATGCTGTTCCACACTTTCTGAAGACCTGGGTTCCATCTCCAGCCCAGCAAAAATTGGGAGAAGGATGTTACAGCCCACTCCCCCAAACAATCTTGAAACAGTCAGCCACTGAAAACCCTACCAGAGTTGCTGAGTCAGATTCTACTCAATGGCACCTAAAAACAACAACATTCTAAAGACCTGGGGTACTTGAAAATATTCAGAATATTGACCATTTCACCCATTTTCATCCAAATGAGGATGGTTGGCATAACCCTAAGAACATTAATTTTTTTCACTTAAAAAAGTGTTGTTTTTGGACATTGTGGGAGCTCTTATTAATATTATGAATAATTAAATGAATTTTAGTGGAAGAGCTATCCATAGGGTTTTCAATAGCTACTTGTTTCGGGAGTGGTTCCCCCGTGCCTACTCCCACAGAATTGGTAAGTGTTTTGATCTACTGTACATAGCGTTGCTATGAGTCATTCTAGACTCCACGGCACCTAACAACAACAACAGTGGAAGAGCTACCTGAAGGAGTTATTTATGAACTGAAAGAAGACCTAGGAGAAAAAGAAGTTGAGAATGAGGTTAAAGACAATGATGGTTTCATCCATGGAGGTTAATGATATTTCTGAATCTTTAAATATCAAGTGTGTTGTAATGCTCAATTATCCTTAATATCTAAATGAATTAGCATCATATTGGAGAAAAGAGGAAGTGACCTACAAATTCTCTAGTGTTTATTGAAAAGAAACATCTTTGGGGGCATTGAGAATTGTACAAAAGAAAGGATGCTGTTAAATTCTAAGCTGCCACGTCCTTCAAATGGAAAAGCAGGATGCCTGAGTGTCTCTTTTCAGCATTAAATTTTGCAGCAATTTGCTATTAAACTCAAGGATATGTGAAGGAAGCAACTTTAATTACTTAGCACTTAAAAAGCCTGCTTTTCTGTTCAGTGAGTTAGAAATATTTTGAAAATTTGATTGCATTTAGGGCCATGCAAATTTACCTGTAATAACATTTTTGCTGTATGCCTAAGTAATCTGTCTTCTAGAAATGAACATTTAAATCAACCAGGATGCTCAGAGGTGAAATGGAAGCTAAGATTTACTGGAGACCTACAATGTGCCACATATATTACATGTATTATTTTATATATTGCTCTTAACATCCATATGAGTAGACATTGTGTTTCTGTTTTCCAGATGAAAGACTGAGGCTGACTTAAATAGTATGATGTGTGGTCAGAGTTGAAAAGCACTATTTGCTTGCAAAGCCTGTTTTCCTTCTCTGCTGTCTTTGCATCCCTGGGATTACGTTGGAAACAGCACAATGGCAGCTTCTTAGACAAACAGGCTTTGCAATCAGTGCAGCCTGATTTGCCAAAGACTTACACTCAGGCTCACCCATAGAGATCCAGCTGAGGGCTGACGTTTGTATTTGTGTCTAAATTATCCAATATATGAAATAATACTTGCTCCTCTCTCCAGTTTCTGCTTTGCAGCCTGCTTAAAATGTCTCAAAACTCACATTGTCCCAGAAGAATATTAAGAATGTTGTCTTATTATAATCAAGTATGTGCTGTGCTGTCTCACATTAATTAATTTTATGCCACCTGAATCAAGAATCTTTCAGATCAGTGCTTGAAGTGTGTTCTATCCCTTGGTGTGGAAAGAGCCCATCTTAAGAGTTGTTACTCAAAAGGAAAGAAAGCCATGTCCTTCTGAGTCCTTTCAACTGCTTCCCAAACATAAGAGAAATCTAGTTACTATGGAAGTTTTTAATAAGCCTCCTTATTTGACAGTCAAATGTCTAAATTATGGCATTCCTTTGTTATTTATTTTTCCACTTATGGTTATGTTTTAAGTCTCCTTTGATGTTGTTCGCAACCCCAGGTCATGGTAAATGACCAGGAAGGCTAATAGACTGGCTTCCACAGGGTGCCTGCTAACAACTGCCTCATAAATATTCAACGGGGGCAGTCTGTGTGAAGGGCTGAGGAATTAGATGACCTGCCAAGTCTTTCCATATCTAATACCTATGATAATAATGGATGCAAATTGCAAGGGACAGAAGGAATGCCTTTGCCCAGTGAAAGGAAGAAAGCTGGCCTGTAGCTCCTAGTGCAAACAGGCAGCTGCTTCCCTCAGCACCCCTACCTCCCCAGGTGCGAGTTCCCCTCTGCCTAAGGAGCAGTCCTGCTTCAGCTGGTCATCACCTCTCCAGAGTAGTGGGCCCTTCTCCTTATTTTGATCTCTGTTATAATGGTAATTAGCATTGTATCTTGAATAGTAAGTTAAGAAATCCAAAACAGAATTTTAAATTTACAAAGCTTTTCCATTAGGAATCCAGTTGCATTAATTTTGTGGACTGAAGTTAAGCTAAATTAGGCAAGTTTGTGCATTCATTACTTTGTTCTAATCCTCAGCATCACAAATGCAAAAGGCTGTCATTAAATCTGAGAACTGACAAGAACTGGGATTTCTCAATATGAGTATTGAAAGATTAATTTGAAAATATCTCAGTAAAAAACACAAAAGGTTATTGCTAACACAAGGTATTTTATATTCATAGTTTGTACCTGCTTAAAAAGTGCCTATTTATATACAGTATCTGGTTAAAAAGAAGTTATACAGTTAGAGCCCTGGATAAAATTGAAATATTTCTAGTTATTTTGTTCGGGTGATATACAAGCTTGGTTTATAAAATAATTTTGGAAATATTTTTTGTTATCAAGGAATACAATATTTGACTTCCAATTATTAAATATATTACATTCAAACTGAAGTTAAAAGGAAAGACAATGAGCTATTTTTTCACATTTTTTCTTCATATTATGTTTTCAAAAGAGGAAGTATTTCCTTGACAGATTTCACACTCTGTATTTTCCTTAGAAATATAAGTGGTAAGGAAGAAATAGTAGTGATGACAGCAGTGGTAATAAATTTCATCTAAGTATATTTAATTTTCACCAAACTAGTTGCCAAGCTGGTGGTAGAGTAAAAGTATAAATGTTTCATCTTTTATCAATGAAATTTTAATTTTATAGATAGCTAGATGCCTTGATTTATGCATCTATAGCAATTTTAACATCTGTGTTGAGATGACCATTTGGGAAAATGTTCATTGGGTTCATTCAATGCATATTGTTTGGTTCTATATACTACATTCAAGTCCTAAATCAGGCTTTTCTACAAAGAAATTTTACATAAATTGCTTACTTTATTATAGACTGCCTAACCTAGAATGGCTTTAAGAAGACAGCATGTGCGATTTCACTATGTGTTTTCAAACGTTATACAATTGTTGAAGAACAGAAACTTACTTGTCTCAACAGTGAAAATGAAAATCATTGAGATTTAAGTGCTAGAGTGAGAATCATTGAGATTTAAGTGCTAGAGTGGCTGACAGCTAATGGTTCTTTTGGAAATTTACCACAAGATCTTTGCTTCCTTAAGTGGCCTTTGAGTTTATGGGAGATTTTTGCATACAGAATTTGTGGCTGGATTTTTAAGAATACTACATTAGGGTTATTACCAGTCTATTACTAGTGTATAGCATTATCTTTCCTCAAACTTGATTAATTTTAGCCACAGTTAGTTTAAAAGAACAGTTCTATTAAAACTACTACAAATACAGAAAGAAAAGAAATCAATTGCCTATAGCTTAGCTGTAAAAGAGGAAATCCAAGACATGATTGAAATAACTTTTAAAGGTGACTCTTCCAGTTTAAAATAACAAATTATAATATTCTCATTCCTAAAATTCCTAGGCAACCATTGCTATTAAGAAAATTGCATAGCTTCTATTTACCCTTACTGTGTATTCACATCTTTCCTAAAAGGAAAGTCCTAGAAGCAATTCTAATCATCCTAGTATAGTTCTTAGCCCTTCAGTGAAGACCAGACATATGGGCACAGATTCTACTCACATGAGAATAATCTTCTGGTTCCTATAGGCATAAGAGCAGCAATTTTATTGCAAGACAAACTGAAAAAACTCTGGATGTCTTTCTGCTCAAGATCTGTTTGTTTTGTAGTAAATGGAAATTAAGAGGACCCATTCAGAAATTTTTCTTGGGTTCTTCTAATTTAAACGTTTGCCACCAGCTCTGCCCATTTATGAGTACTGGACTCAGAACTGGGTGGAAGCTGTTGATCCTTTCTTTGAGTGGCCATTTAGAAACAGCTACTTACAGTTGGACACCAGCAGTATTAAAACAACATAGTTAAGAGTCTCCTTTAAAGCTTGTTACAAGTGCAGATTCACAGCCCCATATCCCAAATACTAATGTAGTAAATCTGGAGTGGGACTCAGAATCTCCATGACTGGGGCTGGGCTTTAGCTCAGGTGATAAAGTGCTGTTCTACACTCTCTGAGGACCTGGGTTCGATCCCTAGCACTTCAAAAATGGGAGAAGAACATTGCAATCCATTCCCAAAGCAATCCCAAAACAATCAGTCATTGAAAACGCTATGAGGGGCTCTATAAGTCAGACACAAATCCACAACATCTGACACCACCACCACCCCCTGGTGATTGAAATGCTGGATCCAGGAAACATCCTTTGAGTAATAGGATGGGTGCTAAATCTGCATTTGGCTCTTCACACAGAAACCACCTAAAAATTGCAGTGTTTTAGGCCAGGCGCAGTGGTGCATGCCTATAATCCCAGCCACTTGGGAGGCAGAGGCAGGAGGATCAAAAGTTTGATACCAGAGGCAGTCTGCGTAATTTAGCAAGACACTGAGCTGGGGTGTAGCTCAGAGGTACAGCACTTGCAAAGCATGCAAGCATAAGGACCTGAGTTCAACCACCAGTACTGCAAAAAAAAAGAACGAACGAACGAGCGAACGAACGAACGAACGAAAGAAAGAAAGAAAGAAAGAAAGAAAGAAAGAAAGAATTGTGTTTTCCCAGGTTTACTACATTGTCAGGTTCAGGACCAAGAGGACAACAATAAGGCTGCTTCATAAGAACATGAGATGGGTAGATACTGAGAGTGATGTGAAGTAGGAAAACCTGGCTAAGTTCCAGGGACTATGGCCCATGCTCCAGTAATGTTGTGCAACTTATTCCCATGACTTGCTTTTCTAATGTGTGAGTGGAGTTAATCATCTTCACCTCCTACCCATGTAATGCCAATGCGCTGACAAATGTTGAGGCACAAATTATAAGCTAATATCTACATGGGGATGTAGTTATATGAGTAAAAGATTTCCAGAAAACAAATATCAATTTAAAAATCCAGCATTTTCTTTATGTTTTATAATAGTTTCACTCAGTTTTAGATGACTGTTTGTAAAACTACTACCTCAGAAACTTTCCCTGTAACTTTCTATTTTACCTTCATCCTGTCTCAATTCATTTATATGAAGATATAGTGATGCCAGATGAAATATCATATTTTTCTCAACATCCCTTTAACTGGTGTCCTTGAAAATCTTGCTTTTCCCACACTCAGGGCCCAGGAGGTCAATCAGATTTGACTCTGTGAGATTAACAACCAGTTGCTGAGCTAGCCTGGGATATTGTGTGGGTTAAAAAGTCAGGTTCAACCACAAAAACCTTCCCTAGCAATGAGTCAGTGTGTGGGTGCCTATGTGCAAAATCTCATATGAGAGCAGAAGGAGTTGAGTAGAGGAAAGCTCTCAAGTGATTCTTTGGGATCAGAATTTGTTCAAGGAAGGATCCTTGCCCATGGTCACTGGGGAAACCTCACTCATTGTTTTACCCACCTCATGCTGTCCAAACACTATGGTACACCTTCACATCAAGATAGTGCGGCAGAAGTCCAGGCTCCTTGCACCTCTGCTGCCTGAAACCAGGAACACACCTGTGGTTGAGCAAGCTGGATCTATTACTTGTTGCAGTGAGGGAAAACACCCCACCCACACTGGGAGTCAGGAGGCATCTCAGTGAAGTGGTGTGAGGAAAGACATGGAGGATTTGGGTTTGGGTTAGAGGAGGGTTTGGGAAGGCTCTAAGGAAGTAGGGCTTTGCTTTAGATTGGGTGCTACCAGGAAACAGGGACATTTCTACAACTGGGTAGCCTAAGAACTTGCATCTTTAGAGAGGGCAGATCCAATGAAGACTGACAAGTCACGTAATCAGTAAAGAGGTAGTCACATACATGACCCAGAAAGGGGATGTTGGGAATTGGTGGTTTGCACCGTGATTTTATTTTTCTGAGCTGAAGCAAAATTATGAAGTGGCTTCTTTTGATTTGTCCTGTCACAGTCACAGAGTGACCTTGTCTGATGCTGGTGTTCTGAAAGATTAGTTATGGGTCCAGCAGGGCTCCTTTAACATTATTCATACCTCTTACAAATATCAGACTGGTTCCTAGATGTCAGGGGCTGCCACTCCCGCCTTTTCCTCCTCCTCTTCTTCCTCATCCTCCTCTTTCTCCTCCTCCTCCTTTTCATCTTCTAAGATCAAATGTCTTTGTAGTATAAAGTCAGTTTTAGGAGAGTATGATTTTTTCATGGTGAACCTTTCAGGCTCTCTTTGAAGAACCTGAAATTATTCTTTAGGTTTTCTTTTTAATTTTCTAGATTAATTTTAGATTAATTTTCATTTTTAAGTTAAGATTTTAAAAGTGATCTAAATCTTTGTCATTATTTGCCATTGCAAATCTCAAGATGCACATCTCTAAAATTTATGAACTTATGTGTTGGGAACATTTAGGGACTTAGGAGCAATAAAAGCAAAGAAAATCTTCTCCCATAGATCAGTATGGAAATTATGTTGTTTGTTGTGGTTAGGTGCCATCAAGTCACACCTGACTCTAGTCCCTCATAGGGTTTTCAATGGCTGATTGTTTCGGGCTTGCTTTGGGAGTGGATTGTCTGGGGATTTAACCCAGATCCTCAGAGAGTTCGGAGCAGCACTCTACCAACTGAGCTAAACCCCAGCCCAGGGAAATTATAAGAAAGAGAAAAAGGAGTCTATAGTCATACAACCTTGAATATGCCTGATCTTGTCTGATCTTGTAAAGCCAAGTAGGGTCAAGCCTGGTTAGTACTTGGATGGGAGGAAGAGCAGAAAGAATATAATGGTTGCCAGAGTGAAGGGAGGGAGGGAGAGAAGTTACAATTTTCCTGAATACCTCCTGAACCAATAACAAAATATGCTGTTCTTACTGTTTGTTTTTTTATGTTTTATGTATGTAGATACATATGTATCTATTGCACATAGTACTGAAATTATGGACTGCCAAATTTATGGTAAATAGCAGCTAATGTTCCAGGAGAATTTTTTGCTTCATAACTAAAGAGAAAATATGTGGGATGAAAGCTCCTATAGAAAATTGTGTGCAATAGTTGGGTTTTAATACCTAGTACCCTTGAAATCTGTCAGAAATCTGCTGTCAACTGTGGTTATCCTCAGAATCATAAGGTTTAATGACTATGAAATGTTCATTTTCATATGAACATAGAATGGAGTCAAGGTTTGAAGGGATACCTTTTCTAAAAGGTAATTCTAGAGAGCCTGCAGCTATAACACCCTCACATCTGATCCCATCAGGTCTTGGAAGCTAAGCAGTGTCAGGCTTGATTAGTCCTTGGATGGAAGACCACCTGGGAACACCAAGTGCTATAGGCTAGGGAGAAGGACCTGGAAGCCCACTCCCAAAAAACAATTATCCATTGAAAATCCTGTGAATAGCAGAGAAGCACTGACATAATTCTAGGCATGGCATAGTGTCAGGGAGTGTTTCATCTGTTGTACACAGGGTCACTATGAGTCAGACTTGACCCTATGGCACCTAACAACAACAACAATAATTCTGGAGAACTGCTCGGTAGAGAAGGTTGTTGTTGTTAGGTGCTGTTGAGTCATGTCCGACTCATAGTAACCCTCATAGGGTTTTCAAGGGCTGATTGTTTTGGGATTGCCTTGGGAGTAGATTGCCACATCCTTCTCCCATTTGGGGGTGCTGGGAATCGAATCCAGGACCTCAAAGACTGCAGAGCAGAAAGCTGCCAGCTGAGCTAAATCCCATCCCCCAAAAGAGAGGGAGTCTTTCTCAAAAGGTGTGGGAAACAACTCAGTTGTGACATGAATTTCATAAGTAATAATGGAGGTTGAATCTGTGTTTGGTGCTTATTACCGCAATAGGAAAGGCAGCCACCCCCTTTCTTTCTGTGATGTTTGTATGGATTTAACCTATTGAGGGATTGAACCATCATTCAGGGCCAGAAATCTTTATGGAAAACCATCTACCAGTGATCCTTTTCCTTCTGCTCTAAATCTTAAAATTTGTCACAGCCGATAGCCAGAGTCTCTGGCACCACTGGGGTCAGAATGTAGATACTAGAATCTATTCTGAGGTATACTAAATCCACTGATTCAGTACTCATTGTAGGAGTCTCTTACAATCAGAGACATCACAACAGAGGTAGGAAATGCCCTTGGCAAGCCCCTGTTCCTGTCAAGAGTATGTGAAAGCTTTTTTGCTGCTTTTTTCTTTTTCTTTTCTCTTTTGAGAATGAGCATTCTCCTCTGGTGACTCTTATAAAACACTTTTGTGCTTGACTCTCCAAGGACTAAGAATTGGACACATTATTCTCCATTCATTTTTCAAGTGTCAAGAGAGAATTGAGTGTAAAGCATCCAATTCCCTTGCAGGTTACCCTGTCTATCTAGATGAATTAGTATTCAGGGCAGCTTTGGGAAAATCTCAGATGATTTGCAGGTTTGCAAATTGTTCAAACCCATAATGAAATCTCAGGCTAGGAAATCACTAAACACTTTATGACATGAGCTTTTCCTCCAGAGGTTGGACATCTTGGGCCAGTTCACTCACCTGCTTTCCCTGGCCTATCCAGGTCAGACAGCCAAGGCTGCTTGAGAAAGGGACACACACACACACTAGCTTGGTGCCACTGCAAAGTCATGGTCTCTAGTCTTAATGTGGCCCTCAATGAAGTCTCACTATCCTGTGTCCTCAATCAGCCTCTTGCACAAACTTTTACCACCAATGCCATTCTCCTGCCCTCCATGTCCCCTCCTGCTCAGCAAAGGAATGTCCATTTCTCCATCCATTCCCACTCTTCCTCTCAGATACACTAGGGTACTTGTCCCCCTTTTTATCCAGGGCTATGTTCTGGGTCCTTCCCCTCTACATCCTGAGGTACCTCAAACTGGCAATTATTTCTATCCTATATACTCAATTCTGATATTAAAGTGTTTCCTTCAGAATATAAAATACTTCAGATCTTTTCCACTAAATACACACACACACACACACACACACACACACACACACACACACACACTAAGTATGGTGGTACCAACTTGTAATCCTAGCACTCAGGAGTCAGAGGCAGGAGGATCACTAGTTTGGGGCAGTCTGGGCTACATATCAAGTTACAGGCCAGCCTAGGCTACATAGTGAAACCCTATCTCAAAACAAAACAAAGCATATTACACACACACACATACACACACACACACACACACACACACACACACTAAGCTGTGAGGTTCAATAGATTAGATGAGTTAAGTGCATTTTTTACATAGAGTATTAGTTATTTACAGTGCGTTTATTGGGACACACAAGTGTGTGTGTGTGTGTGTGTGTGTGTGTAGATAGATAGATAGACAGATAGATAGATAGATAGATAGTCATCATCCTCTAGCTCTTCCTCTCCTTTGCAGCTAAGCTTTTCCTCCTCTCACTTATTCCTCCTCCGCCTATAGTCTGAATTCCACCAAGAGCAGCCTGCCAAGATTCTAGGCCCTCAAAGATCTTCCACAGACTCAAAGGTCCTCCCTTTGGCCAAATCAAGTGGGCTCATACTGGTCCTCTCCTTATTTGATTTTTCTGAAGCCTTGGCACAGCTGACCACTACCTACATCTTGAAACTCTTTATAGTTAGTTCCTGACTTACAGTGACTAGACCTAGGATTTTTCAACTTTATGATGCTGTGAAAGGAATAAGAAGTCAGTACAAACTGCACTTTTAATATTGAATTTTGACTTTTTCCTGAGCCAGGGGAACCTGGTCCTGATATCCCCTCTTAATGCTGGGCAGCAGTGAGGAGCAGCAGCTCCCAGTCAGTCTCACAATCAAAGGGAAATAGCCAATACTCTACAGTGTGCTGGCTTGCTAAGCTGTGAGGTTCAATAGATTAGATGAGTTAAGTGCATTTTTTACATAGAGTATTAGTTATTTACAGTGTGTTTATTGGGACATAACTCATCATAAATGAAGAGGCATCAGTACTTCTTTAGTTTCTGTCCACTCCTCTGCTCAGGTTTTGTATCTCCCTCTTCCATTCCCATTTAGATTGCTCTCCTTATGCCTTACCATTAAGTGTTATTAAGGTGTCATCCTTGGACTCTTCTTATTCAGCTCACTGTTCCTGGAAGTTAACTCTATAGATTCCCAGTTCTGTATCTCCAAGTGTTATACCTCTGGAACTGATTTTTCCACCTGGATGTCCTATAGGCAATTACATTCAAATGCCCAGAGTTGAACTTTTATCTCACCATTACTCTAACAGATCTTTAGGAAGAGCAAATTATTGTCCTGGTCACTCAAACCTGAAAGCTTGGCACTGGTTTAAACCTCTCCTCCTCATTCACCCTTCTCCATTCAATCAATCCCTTATTGTTGTTGTTAGGAGATGTCCAGTCAAGTCTGACTCATAGCGCACCTATGTACAGCAGATCGAAACACTTCCCGATTCTGTGCCAGGCAAACGATCTTATTTATGTTTAAGCCCATTGTTGCAGACACTGTGTTGATCCATCTGGTAGAGGGTTTCCCTTATTTTCATTGACGTGCCACTCTCCCAAACATGATGTCTTTTTCCAGAGATTGATCTCTCCTAACTACATGTCTGAAATATGTAAGTGGCAGTCTGGCCATTCTTGCTTCCAAGGAACACTCTGGTTGCACTTCTTCTAGGACAAATCAGTTGGTTCTTTTGGAAGTCCATGGTATATTCAATAGGTGTCTCCAGCACCATAATTCAAAATCATCAATTCTTTTCCTGTCTCCCTTGTTCAATGTCCAGCTTTCACAACCATATGATGAGACTGAAAATACCACATCATGAGTCAGACGCACCTTTGTCTTCAATGTGACATTTTTACTTTTCACTACTCTAAAGAGATCTTTTGCTACAGCTTTTCCTAGAGCAATACGTCTTTTTCTATTGGAAATTTTTAATGTACAACTTAATGTGTTTCATTCTGACATGCATTTCATTGTGAAATTTCCATATATGTGTTTCATTGTACATTGCACAGATAACTTCCCCTTTACCCTCTTGTGAACCTCCTCCCTCTTCTTCTACCCCCTCACCAAAGGCCTCTCTCCTAAATTGCATGTCTTCTCATGGGATTATTTTTCTATATACCCTTACATCCCAGTTATGATTTAGGTCCAAATTTTTTTCTGTAGTGATCTATCTTTTTACATTGTCAGTAGTATTACATGAATAATCTAGCCCATTTGTATTATTACCATTCTTTGGTATTATTGGTATTATTATAATGATTTCCCAAACTACTAAAGTTGGGCTGTTTACTTTGAGGTAGCCCTCTCTTTCATTCCTCACTCCTCCTTGTCCCTCCTCCCCCTCCTGTCTTCTCCCATCATCTCTTCCTTTTGCTAGATCCCTCCCTCCTTCTTTCCGCTCCCTAAATTGTCCCTTCTCCGCTAAGTTGACTTCAGCTTTTTATTATGTTCTAATTTCTGTATAGAATTTTTTCTTTCTTTTAGATTTGATTCACCTCCCACATATGAGTCAGAACATGTGGCATTTATCTTTTTGAGCTTGTGTTTTTCACTTAAAATAATTTTCTCCAATTCCATCCATTTTGCTGCAAATGACATTACTTCATTTTTTTAATTGCTGAGTAGTATTCCATTGTGTATATGTACCACAGGTTTTTTTGTTTTGTTTTGTTTTATTGTTTTTTTTATCCATTCTTCTCTTGATGGGCACTTTGGTTGATTCCATTTCCTTGCTATCGTGAAAAGTGTTGCATTGAACATGCAGATGCAGGTGTCTCTGTGGTATGATGACTTATCTCCCTTTGGGTATATTCCCAATAGCGTTATAGCTGCGTCATATGGTAGATCTATTTTTAGTTTTCTAAGGTATCTCCATATTGATTTCCAAAGTGGTTGAACCAATGTACAGCTCCAGCAGCAGTGTAAGAGGGTTCCCTTTTCTCCACAGCCTCACCAGCATTTATTGTTATTCATTTTATAGATCTTGGCCGTTCTTATTGGACTAAGGTGGAATCTCAGTGTTGTTTTAATTTACATTTCTGTAATGGCTAGGGATATTGAGTATTTTTTCACATGTTTCATTGCTTTATGGGCCTCTTCATTTGAGAACTCTCTGTTTAGTTCCTTTGCCCATTTGTGTATTGAGTTATTTGTTTTCTTGGGTATTGTTTTCTTGAGTTCTTTATAAATTCTGGAAATTAGTCCTCCATCTGATGTATAGGATGCGAAGATTTTTTTCCCATTCAGTGAGGATTTCCTTGACTCTGTTGATTATTTCCTTTGCTGTACAGAAGATTTTAATTTCTTGACTGATGCTGCCGTGGGTGTTGATTATAGAGCCAAACAAAGCAAAATCTTGGACAACTTCAGTCTTTTCTCCATTTATTGTGAAGTTGCATACTGACCCAATTGTAAGGATTTTTGTTTTATTGCTGTTTAGTTGCAACCCATACTGAAGGTTATGATCTTTGATCTTCATCAGTAAATGTTTTAAATCCTCTTCACTTTCAGCAATCAGAGTTGTGTCATCTTCATAACACAGGTTGTTAATGACTCTTCCTCCAATCCTGATGCTGTATTCTTCCTCATAAAGTCCAGCTTCTTGGATTATTTGCTCAGCATATAAATTGAAGAGATATGGTGAAAGTATACAGCCCTGATGCATAACTTTCTCAACTTTAAGCCAGGCTGTGTTTCCTTGTTCTATTCAAACAACTGCCTCCTGGTTCACATACAGATTCCTCATGAGTACAATTAGGTGCTCTGGTATTCCCATTTTCCGAAATGTTATCCATAATTTGTTATGATCCACACAGTCAAATGCCTTTGCATCATCAATAAACATAGATAGATGTCTTTCTGATATTCTCTGCTTTCGGCTAATATCCACCTGACATCAGCAGTGATGTCCCTGGTTCCCTGCCCTCTTCTGAATCCCACTTGATTTTCTGGTAATTCTGTGTCTATATACTGCCGCAGTTGCTTTTGAATGATCTTTTGTAAAATTTTGCTTGTGTATGATATTAATCATTCCCAGCAGCTTGGGGGCAGAGGCAGGAGGATCGCAAGCCCAAGATCACAGGCAGCCTGCGCAACCCAGCGAGACCCTGTGTCAAAAAGTAAAAAAAAATATGGGCTGGGGGCGCAGCGCGGCAGTCCAGCACCTACAAAGCGAATAGGCGCAAGACCCTGGTTTCAAACCCCCGTACAAAACAACAAAAACAAACAACAACAACAAAAAAAAACCAAAACAAAACAAAACAAAAACCCCAAGAAACAAACAAACAAAAAAAAACAAAAACAAAACTAAAACCATGCATACATGCTTGTACACACATATAAAATACTTGTAGTCAGGTGTGGTGGTGCACGCCTGCAATCCCAGCGGCTTGGGGGGTGGAGACAGGAGGACCACAAGCCTGAGATCAGAGGCAGTTTGTGCAACCCAGCAAGCCCCTGTGTCAAAAAGTAAAAAATATGGGCTGGGGGCACAGCGTGGTAGTCCAGCACCTACTAAGCAGGCAGGCGCAAGACCCTGGATTCAAATCCTCATACAAAAAAAAAAAAAAAACAAAACCCTTGTATGTTCTTGTAGGTGCACTGTGGGCACCCGGTTCCACCGGGTGAAGTTGATACTGCAGGAAGCAGTGCTCCCTCCAGAACTCAGGATGGCAGTGTTTTCACACAATCTGCAGGAGCAGTCTGTCTTAGTCTATAGAGATTTTGCCGATTACGTAGAAAATGGCGATTGCCCCACAATGACCAAAGAGATGGTTCCAGGAAATATTCTGTGTCTATTGTATTGTTTGAGATGCAGTGGAGCCTGTGGGGTCCTTCCTGGGGTTCTCCCTGTCCCACGTAGTTCAGGCACCAATTCCCCAAATCAGAGATTTCCGGCCCAAAGCCTATAGCATGGAGGGAATATGGCTGCTATTGTGGATTTTTTTTCTTTTTTTTTTTTTTTATTGCAGGGCTTTCCGCCCACTTGGGAAACCACTTGGGAGGACCAAATCCTCTTCTGGGTGGGATGATATTCAACCCCCCCGGACAGAGTCTGTAGTAGGTCTGCCATGCACGGTGATTGTGCTCGAAACTGTTCTTATTGTGTCTAATTGTCCCATAAGACTCTGCCAGAAAGGATCACTCTGTCCGCGTGGCACTCATCCTCCTCCGCAGACCTCACCTTTCTCCACAGTGCAGTGAGATGACTTAGGATCCCCTCTGGTGTGTCTGGGGTCCAGGCATATGTGTGCCTGTATGTCTGTGGAGATTGCGTCTGCATGACTGTGCCGCCACAACAGAAGGGAGGGAGCCGTGTTTCAGCTCTGGATGCATACAGCTGGCACTGGGTTCCCAGTTCCCTCTGCGATTACTCCCCGTACCCTTGAGTATCTACTCTCGTGGCTCTGGTTACTATTTTCTCACATGAGGGACCTACAACAGCCCAGCATCTCAGGCTGCAGGACGTATGTCGCTAAAGATGGCGATTTCATGTGCCACCTCAAAACTGACTCACCCGAAGACTTGCAGTTTGTGTCCCGCGGGCAGGGTGACAGTGTGATGTCAAGGTTGCATTCCGTGTTGGGTCCGGCTCCTGTGGGTGTGTGGGTGAAGTCCCCTCCGAGTCTCTGGGATTCTATCCTGCCATCTGGTCATGCAGCTCATCCTCAGGGCCTGGCTTTGTCTTGTGGTGCTTCGCGTCCATACATACCACCAAACCTGACTATAAGTGATTTTATACGTGGGTGGGAGTGTGTATGCATGAGCTTTTTTGTTTGTTTGTGTTGGTTGGTTGGTTTTTTTTATTTTCTTCCTTTCTTGTTTTACTCTCTTCCCTCTTTCTATTCTCCTTCTCTTTTTCTTATGCTATATATGCATCCTTGTATTAATTATTTTACCATCAGAGCCCCCACACGTCTGTCAGTTTGCTGTGGGGGCTTGCGTGTTGTGATGAGGCTAAGAGCTCTGCCACTGTAACTTCAGACATGAGCAAGGTTACCCATGGTGGACAGGTTTTCAGCTGAGCTTCCAGACTAAGACAGACTAGGGAGTAGGACCTGGCGAGCCACTCCTGAAAAAACTAGCCATTGAAAACCCTATCGATAGCAAAGAAACACTGTCAGATATAGTGCCTGAAAATGAGGCACCCAGGTTGGAAGGCACTCAAAAGACTACTGAGGAAGAGTTTCTTCCTCCAAGTAGAGTCTACCGTGATGACGGAAATGGAGTAAAACCCCAGGGTGTTCAACTTGCTGATGTGGCAAGACTCAAAATGAGGAGAAACAACTGTAAACATCCATTAATAATTGGAACATGGAACGTACTTAGTATGAATCTAGGCAAATTAGAAATTGTTAAAAGAGGAATGGAGCACATAAACATTGACATTCTAGGCATCAGTGAGCTACAGTGGACCAGCATAGGCCATTTTGAGTCAGACAATCATATGGTCTACTATGCTGGGAATGATAAACTAAAGAGAAATTGGGTTGTCATGGTCAAAACAGACATTTCAAGATCTGTCATGAAATACAATGTTGTCAGTGATAGAATAATATCCATACGCCTACAAGGAAGGCCAGTTAATATGACTATTATTCAAATTTATGCACCCACCACTAAGGCCACAAATGAAGAAAGGGAAGACTTTTATCAGCTTCTGCAATCTGAAATAGATCAAACATGCAATCAAGACATACTGATA
>VMDO01032585.1:0-18837 GCA_007922755.1 Pedetes capensis | reverse complement strand
TTAACACTCCATTTTGCACAGATCCCTTCCCTGATTGCTCTCTTAAAACTAACATGAAACATAATCCTAATCCTAGACTTAACCCTAACACTCACCATAAACCTAGAGCTAACCCTAATGCAAAACCTCATCCTTAACCCTATCCCTTACCCTCACACTAACGCTAATCTGAGAGACTGCTCTCAGACACTGCAGTAGAGTACAAATTAGTAGAGTGCTCTAAATTTAAACCTCCCAGGTGCAAATATCCTATCCCTGAGAAAAAGCCTAACAACAACTCGAAGACTAACCATAACATTTGCCCTTAAAATTAACCCTAACCCTAACCCTATCCATAACGGACAACAGAGTTCACAGATATTGCAGTGGAATTCAAATTTGTGTGATTCCCAAACTTAAACACTCCCCGTTGCACAGATATGTTCCCTGATTATGAGAACCCAATAACTTGCAGTTTGTGTCCCGCGGGCAGGGTGACAGTGTGATGTCAAGGTTGCACGCTGTGTTGGGTCTGGCTCCCGTGGGTGTGTGGGTGAAGTCCCCTCCGAGTCTCCAGGATTCTATCCTGCCATCTGCGTGAAAGCCAAATGGTGGAATGGCAGTCCTGCCACTGACCTCTGTGTAATTCTTCCAAACCCAAATGCTCGATTTCAGTGTCCATCCAGTTTCATCCTCTGTCTCCCAATCTAAACTATCACTGTTTCTATCTATTCAATGTGAGTTCTAAACCCCTAATAGAGGCTTCCCTTTATTCTGGGAGAGCAGGCACGTGTTATCTGTCCACCATCTTGATTTTTTTTAGGTTAAGTATTAGCATTTGGGTTATGGTTAGGGCTAGGTTTAGGGTGAGGTTTAGGGCTAGGTATATATATATTGTTATGTGCCATGGTACTGTTAAGATTGTAATCAGGAGATGCAGGTGTCTCTGTGGTACAATGACCCATCTCCCTTTGGGTAAATTCCCAATAGTGTTAAAGCTGGGCAATACGGTAGATATATTTTTAGTTTTTTGAGGTACCTCCATATTGATTTCCATACTGGTTGCACCAATTTACAATTCCACCAACAATGTAAAAGTGTTCCCTTTTCCCTGCAACCTCGCCAGCATTTGTTGTTGTTTGTTTTATTGATCTTGGCCATTCTTGCTGGTGTAAGGTGAAATCTCAGCATTGTTTTGATTTGCATTTCCCTAATGGCTAGGGATGTTGAGCACTTTTTCATGTGTTTCATGGCTTTATGGACCTCTTCATTGGAGAACTGTCTATTCAGTTCCTTTGCCCATTTGTGTATTGGGTTGTTTGGTTTTTGGGTTCTTTTTTCTTGTGTTCTTTATAAATTCTAGTAATTAGCCCTTTGTCAGATGTATAAAATGCGAAGATTTTTTCCCATTCCGTGGAGGTTTCCTTGATCCTGTTAATTGTTTCTTTTGCTGTGCAGAATCTTTTTAATTTCATGTGGTCCCATTTTCCTATTCTTGTTGCAATTTCTTGAGCAATTGGGGTCCTAATAAGGAAATCTTTCCCAATGCCTATATGATGGAGTTTATTGCCTATCTTGCAGTCTATGAGTTTTAAAGTTTCTGATTTTATGTTGAGATGTTTTATCCATTTTGAGTTAACTCCTGTGTGTATGGAGAGATGCAGATTCACTTTCATTTTTCTGCATGTGGATGACCATGTTTCCCAGCACCCTTTGTTGAAGAGTCTGTCCTTTTTCCAGTTTACTTGCTTTGCTCCTTTGTCGAAAATAAGGTGGCTATAGGTGTGTTGAGGTATATCTGGGTCTTCTCTTCTGTTCCAGATGTCTTTGGGCCTATTTTTGTGCCAGTACCAAGCTGTTTTTGCAGCCACTGCCCTGTAGTAAAGTTTGAAGTCAGGGATTGTGATTCACCCTGCATTAGATTTGCAACTTAAAAGTGTTTTGGCTATACGTGGTCTTTTGTGGTTCCATATGAATTTTTGCATCATTTTTTCTATTTCTGTAAAGTCAGTCAGTGGAATATTAATGGGCATTACATTGAATCTATAGATTGCTTTTGGTAGGATAGCCATTTTTACAATATTAATTCTCCCTATCCAGGAGCAGGGGAGGTCTTTCCATATTTTAGTGTCCTCTGCTATTTCTTTCTTTACTGTTTTGACATTTTCCTTGCAGAGATCTGAAGGGTCTTTGTTTAGATTGATTCCAAGATATGTAATTTTCTGGTGGGTTATGCTGAATGGTGTCTTTGCTGAAATTTCCTTCTCTTCTTGTTTGGAATTGGTGTAGAGAAAGGCTATTGATTATTGTATGTTAATTTTGTAGCCTGCTACTTTGCTAAAGGAGTTATTTGGATCCAGAAGGTTTTTGATTGAGGTTTTGGGCTCTTTCAAGTATAAAATCATTTCATCTGCAAATAATGATAACTTGACCTCTTCCTTGCCAATCTATATCCCTTTGATTTCTTTCTCTTTTCTGACTGCCCTGGACAGAACTTCAATTACTATGTTGAATAGAATAGGAGAGAGAGGACATCCTCGTCTTGTTCCAGATCTAAGAGGAAATGGTTTTAGTTTTTCTCCATTTAATATAATGATGGCTGTAGGTTTACCATAAATGGCTTTTATGAAATTAAGGTATTTGCCTGTTCTACCTATTTTCTCCAGTGTTTTTATCATGAAAAGGGGTTGCACTTTGTCGAAGGCCTTTTCAGCATCAATTGAGATGATCATGTGGCTTTTCACAATAGCAAAGATATGGAATCAACCAAAGTGCCATTCAACAGAAGAATGGATAAAAATCTATGGTATATATACACAATGGAATACTATTCAGCAATCAAGAAAAATGATATAGGGTCATTGGCAAGCAAAATGGATGGAATTAGAGAAAATTAGTTTAAGTGAACGAACACAAGCTCAGAACGAGAAACAACACATGTTCTCACTCATATGAGGGAGCTGATTCAAAGTTACAAGAAGGAAAAATCCTACTCAAAGTTCAGATCATAATAAAAGTGAGGGAGGGAAAATAAGAATGACGTCAATATTAATGGACTAGAAATCGCATGTAATTGTTCTAACAAGGTAAAAACAAAGACCACTACAGGAAAAGTTTCTATCTTAAACAGAAATGGAACCCAAGGACATATAGAAAAATACTACAAAGTAAAAGATACAGAAGACTTCGATGGGAAACTTAGATGGGACGGAAGGCGTGGGGGAAACATAGGGGAGGTTAAGGGGTAACCTATATGAA
Source organism: Pedetes capensis (assembly GCA_007922755.1). NCBI lineage: Eukaryota > Metazoa > Chordata > Mammalia > Rodentia > Pedetidae > Pedetes > Pedetes capensis. The sequence goes on along the minus strand of VMDO01032585.1, from coordinate 15,600 downwards.
TAATGTTTATCAAATTGCATGCATGAAAATTGTCACAATGAAAAGCATGTCAAAATGAATTACATTATGATGTATATTAAAAATTCCTAATAAAAAATAGATAGTAATCAGGGAAGGTATCTGTGCAATATGGATTGTTAAAACTAGGGTACCATACAAATTTGAATTCACCTGCAAAATCTGAATACAATGTCTTAAGTTAGTTTTATGGTTAGGGTTAAGGTTAAGGGTGAGGGCCAATATTATGGTTATGTTTCATTCATTGCTAGTGTTGTGCTTCGGAATGGGACATGTGCCACTTGGAGGGTTGCACTTAGGGCACCACTCATATTTGAAAATAACTACAGTGTTTGAGTGCAGTGTCTCAGAATAGGGTTAGTGTTCAGATTAGGGTTCAGGATAGGATTATTTTTAGGGTTATTGCTTCGGCTAGGGTTAGTTTTAGGTTTAGGGTTAGGCTTTCATGTAGGGTTAGGGTTAGGTTTATGGTTATGGTTGCATCTAGATTTAGGGTTAGGTTAGGGTTTCTGCTAGGTTTAGGCTTAGATATATGGTTTCAGCTAGGGTTAGGGTGAGGGTTAGGGTTTAGCCTAGGGTTAGGTTTAGGGTTAGGGATAGGGCTTCGCTTAGTGTTAGGATTAGGATTAGGGTTAGGGTTTCCGCTAGGGTTAGGGTAAGGGTTAGGGTTATGGTTTCACCTAGGTTGAGGGTAAGGGTTAGGTTTAGGGTTTCAGCTACGGTTAGGGTTAGGGTTAGGTTTAGGGTTTCAGGTAGGGTTAGGGTTGGGGTTAGGGTTACAGTTTCGCCTAGGGTTATGGGTAGGGTTAGTGTTAAATTTTCACCTTGGTTTAGGTTTAGGGTTAGGGTTAGGGTTTTGGCTAGGGTTAGTCTTAGGGTTAGGTTAGGGTTTCGCCTATAGTTAGGATGAGGGTTAGGGTTCGGTTTTTAGCTAGGGTTCAATTTAGGTTTAGGGTTTCAGCTAGGGTTAGGGTTAGGGTTAGGTTTTCGCCTAAGGTTAGGGTTAGGGTTAGTGTTACGGTTTCAGGTATGGTTTGGGTTAGGGTTATGGTTATGGTTTCCCCTATGATTAGGGTTAGGTTTAGGGTTAGGTTTTCACCTAGGGTTTGTTGTTGGGTTAGGGTTAGGGTTACGGTTTGGTTTAGCCTTAGGATTAGGGTTAGGGTTTCAGTGAAAGTTAGGGTGAGGTTTATGTTTAGGGTTTCAACTTGAGTTAAAATTAGGTTTAGGGTTTCAACTAGGGTTAGTGTTAGGGTAGGGTTAGGGTTTCCCCTAGGTTTCGGGTTAGTGTTAAGGTTAGGCTCCCAGCTAGGGTTAGGGTTAGGGCAGGGTTTAGCCTAGGTTATGGTTCGGGTTAGGCTTAGGGTTTCTCTTAGGATTAGGGTTAGTGTTAGGGTTAAGGTTCAGCTAGGGTTAGACTTAGGGTTTTGTTCAGGGTAGTGTTAGGGTTATGTTTAGTGTTACTCTTTTGATCATAATCAGGGAAGGGATCTGTGCAACGTGGAGTGCTTAAGTTAGGTAACCACATAAATTTTAATTCAACTGCAATATCTGTGAACTGTATTGCCCGTTATGTATAGGGTTCATGTTAGGGTTAAGCTTAAGAGCAAATGTTAGGGTTAGATTTCAGGTTAATGTTAGGGATTTTGTCAAGGTTAGGGTATGTGCAGCTGGGAGGATTAAATTTAGGGCACCATACTAATTTGCATTCTACTACAGTGTCTGAGTGCAGTTTCTCATATTATAGTTAGTGTTAGGGTAAGGGATAGGGATAGGTTAAGGATGAGGTTTTGGGTTAGGGCTAGGGGTAGGTTTGCAGTTAGTGTTAGGGTTAAGGCTAGGTTTATGGTTATGTTTCATGTTAGTGTTAAGACAGTAATCAGGGAAGGGATCTGTGCAACATGGAGTGTCAAAACTAGGGAATCATACAAATTGGATATCAATTGCAATATCGGAATACAATGTCTTAATTTAGGGTTATGGTTAGGGTTAGGGTTAAGGTTGATGACCAATAGTATGATTATGTTTCTCTCATTGCTATGGTTGTGCTTAGGGATGGGATATGTGCCACTTGGAGGGTTTCACTTATGTCACCATACAAAATTAAAATATCTACAGTGTCTGAGTGCAGTGTCTCAGAATAGGGTTAGTGCTCAGATTAGTGTTAGGGTTAGGATTATTGTTAGGTTTATTTTTTCGACTAGTTTTAAGTGTAGGGTTGTGGTTAGGTTTTCAGGTAGGGTTAAGCCTGTGGTTAATATGATGGTTTTGCCTACCGATAGGTTAGGGTTTCCCCTAGGGTTAGGTTTAGGGTTAGGTTTAGGGTTTTGTGAAGGGTTCGGGTTATGTGTAGGGCCAGGTCTAGTGATAGAGTTATGTTTCTTGTTAGTGTTTTGATTGTAATCAGGGAAGGGATCTGTGCTAAGGGGAGTGATTAAGTTAGCGAACCACAGAAATTTGAATTCAAATGCAATACCTGTATTCAGAGTCGCCGCTTATGGTTAGGTTTAGGTTTAGGTTTAAGGCTTAGGGAGAGGGTCAGGGTTATGTTTCCAGTTAGTGTTCGGGCTTTCCTCAGGGATAGGATATGTGCAAGTGGGAGGTTTAAATTTAGGGCACCATACTAATTTGAAATCTACTACAGTGTCTGAGTATATGTTCTCAGATTATCGTTAGTGTTAGGGTAAGGGATAGGGTTAGGTTAAGGATTAGTATTTGGGTTATGGGTAGGGCTAGATTTATGGTTATGTTCCATGTTACTGTGAAGATAGTAATCAGAGAAGATATCTGTGCAATATGGAGTGTTAAAACTAAGGAACCATACGAATTTGAATTCGCCTGCAATATCTCAAGAGAATGTCTTAAGTTATGGCTACAGTTAGGTTTAGGGTTAAGGGTGAGTGCCAATATTTTGGTTATGTTTCATTCATTGCTAGGGATGTGCTTTGGAATGGGACATGTGCCATTTTGAGCTTTTCACTTAGGGCACCATACAAATTTGAAAATAACCACAATGTTTGAATCCAGTGTCTCAGTATAGGGCTAGTGTTCGGGATAGGATTATTGTTAGGGTTATGTATTGTGCTAGGGTTAGGATTAGCATTCGGGTTAGGGTTTCGGCTAGTGTTAGGGTTAGGTTTAGGATTTCAGCTAGGGTTATGGTTAGGTTTAGGGTTTCTCCTAGGGTTAGGGTTAGGGTTAGGTATAGGGAATCTCCTAGGTTTAGGTTTCCTGTTAGGTTTATGGTTTTGGCTAGGTTTAGGGTGAGTGTTAGGTATAGGTTTTCAGCTAGGGTTAGGGTTAGGTTTAGGGTTACAGTCTTAGGCTTAGCATTAGGGTTAGGGTTTCACCTAGGGATAGGGTTAGGTTTATGGTTAGGGTTTCACCTAGGGTTAGGTTTAAGGTTAGTTTTAGTGTTTCAGCTAGGGTTAGGCATAGGGTTCTGTTTAGGGCTAGTGTTAGGGTTAACTTTCGTGTAAATATTTTGATCATAACCAGGGAAGGGACCTGTGCAAGATGGAATGTTCACATTAGGGAACCACAGAAATTTGAATTCAACTGCAATATTTGTGAACTTTTTGCCTGTTATGGACAGGGTTAGGGTAAGGGTTAAGTTTAAGGGCAAATGTTATGGCTCGACATTGAGTTAGTGTTAGGGTTTTTCTCAGGGATAGGATATGTGCAGCTGGGAGGTTTATATTTAGGGCACCACACTAATTTGCATTCTACTTCAGTGACTGAGTGCAATCTCTTAGATTAGCGTTAGTGCTATGGTAAGGCATAGGCTTAGGTTAAGGTTGAGGTTTTGGGTTAGTGTTAGGGCTAGGTTTACAATTAGTGTTAGGGTTAAGGCTGGGTTTAGTATTATGTTTTATCTTAGTGTTAAGAGAGTAATCAGGGAAGAGATCTGTGCCACACAGAATGTTGAAACTACGGAATCATACAAATTGATTTAAACTGCAATGCCTGAATACAATGTCTTAATTTCGGGTTATGGTTAGGGTTAGTGTTAAGGGTGAGGGCCAATATTATGGTTATGTTTCTTTCATTGCTAGGGTTGTGCTTAGGGATGGGATATGTGCCATTTGGAGGGTATCACTTAGGGCACCATACAAATTTGAAAATATCTACAGTGTTTGAGTGCTGTGTCTCAGAATAGGGATACTGTTCAGATTAGGGTTAGGGGTAGGATTATTGTTAGGCTTATTTTTTCAGCTAGTTTTAGGTTTAGGGTTAGGGTTAGGTTTTCAGTTAGGGTTAAGGCTGGGGTTAATGTGAGGGTTTCGCCTACCATTGGGGTTAGGTTTTCATCTAGGTTTAGGTTTAGGGTTAGTGTTAGGGTTTTGTGTAGTGTTAGGTTTATGTTTAGGGATAGGGCCAGTTTAGGGTTATGTTTCGAGTTAGTATTGATTGTAATCAGGGAAGGGATCTGTGCTACAGGGAGTGTTTAAGTTAGGGGACCACAGAAACTTGAATTCAACTGCAATGCCTGTGTACAGAGTCGCCAGTTATGGATAGGGTCAAGGATAGGGTTAAGGCTAAGGGCGAGGGTTAGGATTATGTTTCGAGTTAGTGTTCAGCCTTTCCTCAGGAATTGGATATGTGCAAATGGGATGTTTAAATTTAGGGTACCATACTAATTTGACATCTGCTACTGTGTCTGAATGCAGTGTCTCATGTTAGCATTAATTTTAGGGAAAGGGATAAGGTTAGGTTAAGGATTATCGATTGGGTTATGGTTAGGGGTAGGTTTAGGGTTAGTGTTAGGGTTAGGGCTAGGTTTATGGTTATGTTCCATGGTACTGTTAAGATAGTAATCAGGGAATGTATCTGTGCAATATGGAGTGACAAATCTAGGGAACCACACAAATTTGAATTCACCTGCAATATCTGAATACAATTTCTTAAATTAAGGTTATGGTTAGGGTTAGGGTTAAGGGTGAGGGCCAATATTATGGTTATGTTTCATTCATTGCTAGGGTTTTGCTTCGGAATGCAGCATGTGCCACTCGGAGCGTTGCACTTAGGGCACCATACATATTTGAAAATAACTACAGTGTTTTATTGCAGTGTCACAGAATAGGGTTAGTGTTCGGATTAGGGTTCAGGGTAGGATTATTGTTAGGGTTATTATTTCGGCTATAGTTAGGGTTAGGGTTTCACCTTGGGTTAGTGTTAGGGTTACACCTACATTAGGGTAAGTGTTATGGTTAGTGATTTGCCTAGGTTTATGGTTAGGTTTAGAGTTTCAGCTAGGGTTAGGGTGAGGGTTAGGCATTCACCTAGGGTTAGGGTTAGGGTTAGGTTTAGGACTTCGCTTAGGGTTAGGGTTAGGGTTAGGTTTTCACCTAGGGGTAGGCTTAGCGGTTAGGGTTTTGGCTAGGGTTAGGGTTGGGTTTAGGGTTTCATCTACGGTTGGGTTAGGTTGGGGTTTTCCCTAGGGTTAGGTTTAAGTTTAGGGTTAGGGTCTCGCCTAGGGAAAGGGTTAGGATTATGGTTAAGGTTTCAGCTAGGGTTAGGGCTAGGGTTAAGGTTTCACCTAGAGTTAGGGTTAGCTGTTAGTGTTTCGGCTAGGGTTAGGGTTAGGTTTAGGGTATCAGCTAGGGTTAGATATAGGGTTAGGGTTTCACCTAGGGTTATGTTTAGGGTTAGGGCTAGGGTTTCAGCTAGTGTTAGGGTTAGGGTTAGGTTTTCACCAAGGGATAGGTTAGGTTTTATGGTTAGGATTTTGGCTAGGGTTAGGGTTAGGGTTACTTTAGGGTTTCAGCTAGGGTTAGGGTTAGTGTTAGGGTTATGTTTTAGCCTAGGGTTAGGTTTAGTGTTAAGGTTAGGGTTTTTCCTAGGGTTAGGGTTATGTTTTGTTTTAGGGTTTCGGCTAGTGTTAGGCTTAGTGTTAGTGTTAGGATTTCACCTAGGGTTAGTGTGAGGGTTAAGGTTAGGGTATTTCCTATGGTTATTGTTAGGGTTAGGTTTAGCGTTTCAGCTAGTTTAGGCCTATGGTTATGGTTAGGGTTTCACCTAGGTTTATGGTGAGGTTTAGTGTTAGGGTTTCTCCTACGGTTAGGGTTAGGTTTAGGTTTATGGTTTCAGCTAGGGTTAGGGTTAAGTTTAGGGTTAGGGTTTTGCTGAGGTTTAGCGTTCTTGTTTCACCAAGGGTTAGGGTTAGGGTTAGGGTTAGGGTTTCACCTAGGGTTAGGTTTAGGTTTAGGGATAGGTTTAGTGCTAGTGTTAGGTTTATGTTTTGTGTTAATATTTTGATCGTAATCAGGGAATGGATCTGTGCAAAGGGGGGTGTTTAAGTTAGGGAACCACAGAAATTTGAATTCAACTGCAATATCGGTGAACTCTGTTGCCAGTTATGGATAGGGTTAGGGTAAGGGTTAAGTTTAAGGGCAAATGTTAGGTTTCAACTTTGAGTTAGTGTTAGGGTTTTTTTGAGGGATAGGATATGTGCAGCTGGGAGGTTTAAATTTAGGGCATCATACTAATTTGCATTCTAGTACAGTGTCTGAGTGCAGACTCTCAGATTAGCGTTAGTGTTAGGGTAAGGGATAGGCTTAGGTGAAGGAAGACTTTTGGGTTAGGATTAGGGCTAGATTCATGGTGAGTTTTAGGGTTAAGTTTAATTTAGTGTTATGTTTCATGTTAGTGTTAAGATAGTACTCAGGGAAGAGGTCTGTGCAACATGGAGTGTTAAGTCTAGGGAATCATACAAACTGGATTTCAACTGCAACGTCTGAATACAATGTCTTAAGTTAGGGTTATGGTTAGGTTTAGGGTTAAGAGTGAGGGCCTATAGTATGGTTATGTTTCTCTCATTGCTAGGGTTGTGTTTAGGCATGGGATATATGCCACTTGGAGTGTTTCACTTAGAGCACCATTAAAATTTGCATATAGCCACAGTGTTTGAATGCAGTGTCTGAGAATAGGGTTAGTGTTCGGATTAGGGTTCGGGATAGGATTATTTTTAGGGTTATTGTTTCGGCTAGGGTTGGGTTTAGTGTTTGGGTTAAGGCTAGGGTTAGGGTTAGTGCTTAGGGTTTCGGCTAGTGTTCGGGTTAGGTTTAGGGTTTCAGCTAGGTTTAGTGTTTGGGTTAGGGTTTGGCCTAGGGTTAGGGTTATGGTTAGGTTTAGTGTTTCGCTTATGGTAAGGGTAAGGTTTAGGGTTAGGGTATCACCTATGGTTAGGTTTAGGGTTAGCATTTCCCCTAGGCTTAGAGTTAGTGTTAGGGTTAGTGTTTCACCTAGTGTTAGGGTTAGAGTTAGGTTTATGGTTTCAACTAGGGTTAGGGATAGGGTTAGGGTTTCGCATACAGTTAGGGTAGGGTTAGTGTTACAGTTTTGACTAAGGTTAGGCTTAGGGTTAGGTTTAGTGCAAGTGTTAGCTTTATGTTTTGTGTTAATGTTTTGATCATAATCAGAGATGGATCTGTGCATCGGGGAGTGTTTAAGTTAGGGAACCACAGAAATTTGAATTCAACTGCAATATCTGTGAACTCTGTTGCCTGTTATGGGTAGGTTTAGGTTTAGAGTTAGTTTAAGGGCAAATGTTAGGGATCGACTTCAAGTTACTGTTAGGGTTTTTCTCAGGGATAGGATATGTGCAGCTAGGAGGTTTAAATTTAGGGTACCATACTAATTTGCATTCTACTACAGTGTCTGTGTGCAGTCTCTCAGATTAACATTAGTGTAAGGATAAGGGATAGGCTTAGGTTAAGGATGAGGTTTTGAGTTAGGGATAGTGCTAGGTTTACATTTATTGTTAGGGTTAATGCTAGGTTTAGGGTTGTGTTTCATGTTAGTGTTAAGACAGAAATCAGGGAAGGGATCTGTGCAACATGGAATGTTAAAACTTGGAATCATACAAACTGGATTACAACTGCAATGCCTGAATACAATGTCTTCAGTTAGGGCCATGGTTAGGGTTAGGGTTAAGGGTGAGGGCCAATATTATGGTGATGTTTCTTTCATTGCTACAGTTGTGCTTAGGGATGGGATATGTGCCACTAGGAGGGTTTCACTTAGGGCACCATACAAATTTGAAAATACCTAAAGTGTTTGAGTGAAGTGTCTCAGAATATGGTTAGTGTTTGGATTATGGTTAGGGTTAGGAATATTGTTAGGGTTATTTTTTGGCTAGTTTTAGGTTTAGGGTTAGTGTTAGGTTTTCAGGTAGGGTTAAGGCTGGGGTTAATGTGAGGGTTTCGCCTACCATTAGGGTTAAGGTTAGGTTTAGGGTTTTGTGTAGGTTTATGTTTATAGTTAGGGATAGGGCTAGGGTTAGGGTTATGTTTCGTGTTTTGATTGTAATCAGGGAAGGGATCTATGCCACGGGAGCATTTAATTTAGGGAACCAGAGAAATTTGAATTCAACTGCAATACCTGTGTACAGAGTCGCCAGTTATGGATAGGGTTAGGGTTAGGGTTAAGGCTAAGGACGAGGGTTAGGGTTATGTTTCAAGTTAGGGTTTGGGCTTTCCTCAGGGATAGGATATATGCAATTGGGAGGTTTACATTTAGGGAACCATACTAATTTGAAATCTGCTACTGTGTCTGAGTGCAGTGTATCAGATTAGCGATAGTGTTAGGGTAAGTGATAGGGTTAGGTTAAGGTTTAGTTTTGGGTCAGGTTTAGGGCTAAGTTAAGAGTTAGTGTTAGGGTTAGGGCTAGGTTTATGGTTATGTTCCATGGCAGTGTTAAGATAGTAATCAGGGAAGGTATCTGTGCAATATGGAGTGATAAACCTAGGGAACCATACAAATTTGAATTCACCTGCAATATCTCATTGCTAGGGTTGTGCTTAGGGATGGGATAGGTGTCACTTGAAGGGTTTCACTTAGGGCACCATATAAATTTGAAAATAACCACAATGTTTGAATGCAGTGTCTGAGAATAGGGTTAGTGTTCGGATTAGGGTTTGGGATAGGATTATTGTTAGGGTTATTTTTTCGGCTAGGATTAGGTTTAGGGTTAGGGTTAGGGTTTCCGCTAGGGTTTGGGTTATGTTTAGGGTTAGGGTTTCACCTAGTGTTAGGGTTAGCGGTTAGAATTTTGGCTAGGTTTAGGGTTAGGTTTAGGGTTTCAGCTAGGTTTAGGTTTAGGGTTAGGTTTTCGCCTAGGGTCAGGGTTAGGGTTAGGTTTAGGGCTTCAGCTAGGGTTACGGATAGTGTTAGGGTTTCACCTATGGTTAAGGTAGGTGTTAGGGATAGGATTTTGGCTAGGGTTAGGTTTAGGGTTGGTTCAGGGTTTCAGCTAGGGTTAGGGTTAGGGTTAGGGTTACGTTTTCTCCTGGGGTTAGGGTTAGAATTAAAGTTAGGGTTTTGCCTAGGGTTAAGATTAGTGTTAGTTTTATTGTTTAGGCTAGTGTTAGGCTTAGGGTTAGGTTTAGGGTTTCACCTAGGGTTAGGTTGAGGTTTAAGGTAAGGGTTTCGCCAGCAGTACCTGAATACATTGTCTTCAGTTAGGGTTATGGATAGGGTTAGTGTTAAGGGTAAGGGTCAATAGTATGGTTATGTTTCTCTCATTGCTAGGGTTGTGCTTAAGGATGGGATATGTGCCACTTGGAGGGTTTCACTTAGGGCACCATACAAATTTGAAAATGACCACAATGTTTGAATGCTGTGTCCGAGAATAGGCTTAGTGTTAGGATTAGGGTTCGGGATAGGATTATTGTTAGGGTTATTTTTTCGGCTGGGTTAAGTTTAGGTTTAGGTTTACGGCTTCAGCTACCGTTAGGGTTAGGGTTAGGGTTAGGGTTTCACCTAGGGTTTGGGTTAGCATTTAGAGTTTCGGCCAAGATTAGGGTTAGGTTTAGGGTTTCAGCTAGGTTTTGGGTTAGGGTTAGTTTTTCGCCTAGGGTTAGGTTTAGGGTTAGGTTTAGGGTTTCGCCTAGGGTTAGGGTTAGGTGTAGGGTTAGGGTTTCATCTAGGGTTAGGGTTAGGGTTTCACCTAGGGTTAGGGTAGGTGATAGGGTTAGGATTTTGGCTAGGTTTAGTGTTAGGGTTAGGTTTAGGGTTTCAGCTAGGGTTAGGTTTAGTGTTAGGGTTACGTTTTCGCCTAGGGTTTGGTTAGTGTTAAGGTTAGGGTTTTTTCTAGAGTTAGGGTTATGGTTAGTTTTAGGATTTTGGCTAGTGTTAGGCTTAGGGTTAGGGTTAGGGTTTCACCTAGGGTTAGTTTCAGGGTTAAGATTAGGGTTGCGCTTACAGTTAGGGTAGGGTTATGATTAGCGTTTCAGCTATGGTATGCTTAAGATAAAGTTTAGAGTTTCACCTAGGTTTACAGTGAGTGTTAGGGTTATGGTTTCTCCTACGGTTAGGGTTAGTTTTATGTTTATGGTTTCAGCTACGGTTAGGTTTAAGTTTAGTGTTAGGGTTTCACGTAGGGTTAGGGTTAGGATTAGGGTTACGGTTTTGCCAAAGGTTACAGTTAGGGTTAGGGTTAGGTTTAGTGCTAGTGTTAGGTTTATGTTTCGTGCTAATATTTTGATCATAATCAAGAAAGTGATCTGTGCAAAGGGGGGTGTTTAAGTTAGGGAAGCACAGAAATTTGAATTCAACTGCAATATCTGTGAACTCTGTTGTCATTTATTGATAGGGTTAGTGTAAGGGTTAAGTTTAAGGGCAAATGTTAGGTTTCGACTTCTAGTTAGTGTTAGTGTTTTTCTCAGTGATAGGATATGTGCAGCTGGGAGGTTTAAATTTAGGGCAGCATACTAATTTGCATTGTACTGCAGTGGCTGAATTCAGTCTCTCAGATTAGCGTTAGTGTTGGGTTAAGGGATAGGCTTATTTTGAGGTTGAGGTTTTGGGTTAGGGTTAGGGCTATGTTTACTCTTAGTGTTAGGGTTAAGTCTAGGTTTAGGTTTAGGTTTCATGTTAGTGTTAAGACAGTGTTCAGGGAAGGGATCTGTGCAACATGGAGTGTTAAATCTAGGGAATCATACAAACTGCATTTCAACTGCAATGTCTGAATACAATGTCTTCAGTTAGGGTTACGGTTAGGTTTAGTGTTAAGGGTGACGGCCAATATTATGGTGATGTTTCTTTCATTGCTAGGGTTGTGCTTAGGGATGGGATATGTGCCACTAGGAGGGTTTCACTTAGGGCACCATGCAAATTTGAAAATACCTACAGTGTTTGAGTGAAGTGTCTCAGATTATGGTTAGTGTTCAGATTATGGTTAGGGTTAGAATTATTGTTAGGGTTATTTTTCGGCTAGTTTTAGGTTTAGGGTTAGCATTAGGTTTTCAGGTAGGGTTAAGGCTGGGGTTAATGCGAGGGTTTCTCCTACCATTAGGGTAGGGTTAGGGTTAGTGTTTTGTGTATCTTCAAGTTTATGGTTAGGGATAGGGCTAGGGCTAGGGTTATGTTTCCATTAGTGTTTTGATTGTAATCAGGGAAGGGATCTGTGCTACAGGGTGTGTTTAAGTTAGGGAACCACAGAAATTTGAATTCAACTGCAAAACCTGTGTGCAGAGTGGCCGGTTTTGGATAGGGTTAGGGTTAGGGTTAATGCTAAGGGCGAGGGTTAGGGTTATGTTTCGAGTTAGGGTTCCAGCTTTCCTCAGGGATAGGATTTGTGCAAATGGGAGGTTCAAATTTAGGGCACAATACTAATTTAAAATCTACTACTGTGTCTTAGTGCAGTGTGTCAGGTTAGCGTTAGTTTTAGGGTCAGGGATAGGCTTAGGTTAAGGATTAGCGTATGGGATAGGATTAGGGCCTGGTTTAGGGTTAGGGTTAGGGTTAGGGCTAGGTTTATGGTTATGTTTCATGGTACTGTTAAGATAATAATCAGGGAACGTATCTGTGCAATATGGAGTGATAAAACTAGGGAAACATACATTTTTGAATTCACCTGCAATATCTGAATACAATGTCTTAAGGTAGGTTAATGGTTAGGTTTACGTTTATGGGTCAGGACCAACATTATGGTTATCTTTCATTCATTGCTAGGGTTGTGTTTTGGAATGGGACATGTGCCATTTAGAGGGTTGCACTTCGGGCACCATATATATTTGAAAATAACTCCAGTGTTTGAGTGTGGTGTCTCAGAATAGGGTTAGTGTTCGGATTAGTGTTTGGGATAGGATTATTGTTAGGGTTATTGTTTTGGCTAGGGTTAGATTTGGGGTTAGGGTTAGGGATTCATCTAGGGTTAGGGTTAGGGTTAGAATTACACCTAGGGTTAGGGTTAGGGTTAGGTTTAGTGTGTCAGCTAGGTTTAGTGTTAGGTATAGGGTTTCAGCTCAGTTTAGGGTGATGGATAGGGTTTTGCTTCGGGTTAGGTTTAGGGATAGGGTTTCGCCGAGGTTTAGGGTTAAGGTTAGGTTTATGATTTCACCTAGGGTTAGGGCCAGGGTTAGGGTTTTGTCTAGGGTTAGGGTTAGTTTTAGGGTTAGGGTTGCACCTAGGGTTAGGGTTAGGGTTAGGGTTTCGGGTAGGTTTAGGCTTACGGTTAGGGTTAGGGGTCCACCTAGGGTTAGGGTGAGGTTTACGGTTATGGTTAGGGTTAGGTTTTCACCTAGGGTTAGGTTTAGGGTTAGGGTAAGAGTTTTGGGTAGGGTTAGGCTTACAGTTAGGGTTAGGGTTCAACTTAGGTTTAGGGTGAGGGTTAGGTTTAGGGTTAGTGTTAGGGTATTGCATAGGGTTAGGGTTTCAGCTAAGGTTAGCATTAGGGTTAGGAATAGGTTTTTGCCAAAGGTTAGGTTTAGGGTTAGGCTTAGGGTTTCACCCATGGTTAGGGTTGGTATTAGGGTTAGGGTTTCGGCTAGGGTTAGGCTTAGGGTTAGGTTTAGGTCTAGTGTTAGGGTTATGTTTCATGTTACTCTTTTTATCATAATCAGGGAAGGAATCTGCAACTCGGAGTCTTTAAGTTAGGGAACATGAGAAATTTGAATTCAACTGCAATATCTGTGAACTGTGTGGCCCTTTATGTATATTGTTAGGGTTACCATAAAGTTTAAGGGCAAATGTTAAGGTTAGATTTCACCTTAATGTTAGGGAGTTTCTCAGGGTTAGGGTATATGTAGCTGGACGGTTTAAATTTAGGGCACCATCCTAAATTGCATTCTACTACAGTGTCTGAATGCAGTCTCTCAGATTAGCGTTAGTGTTAGGGTAAGGGATAGGGTTAGCTTAAGGATGAGGTTTTGGATTAGAGTTAGGGCTAGGTTTACAGTTATTAGGGTTACGGCTAGGATTAGGGTTATGTTCCAAGGTACTCTTAAGATTGTAATCAGAGTAGGGATCTGTGCCACAAGGAGTGTTAAATCTAGGCAATCATACAAATTGGATTTCAACTGCAATGCCTGAATACAATGTCTTAAGTTAAGGTTAAAGTTAGGGTTATAGTTAAGGTTGAGGGCCAATATTATGGTTATATTTCTTTCATTGGTAGGGTTGTGCTTAGGGATGGTTATGTGCCACTTGGAGGGTTTCACTTAACACACCCTACAAATATGAAAATATCTACAGTGTTTGAGTGCAGTGTCTCAGAATAGGGTAAGTGTTCGCATTAGGGTTATGGGTAGGATTATTGTTAGTTTTTTTTTTTTTGCTAGTTTTAGGTTTAGTGTTAGGTTTAGGTTTTCAGTTAGGGTTAGGGCTGGGGTTAATGTGAGGGTTTCGCCTACCATTAGGGATAGGGTTTCACCTAGGTTTAATGTTAGGTTAGGGTTAGAGTTTTGTATAGGGTTAGTGTTATGGTTAGGGACAGGGCTAGGGTTAGGGTTATGTTTCGTGTTATTATTGTGATTGTAATCAGGGAAGGGATCTGTGCTACGGGGAGTGTTTAAGTTATGGAACCACAGAAATTTGAATTCAACTGCAATACCTGTGTACAGGGTCACCGGTTATGGATAGGGTTAGGGTGAGGGTTAAGGCTAAGTGTTAGGGTTAGGGTTATGTTTTGATGTAGAGTTCGGGCTTTCCTGAGGGACAGGATATGTGCAAATGGGAGGTTTAAATTTAGGGCACAATCCTACTTTGAAATCTACTACTGTGTCTGAGTGCAGTGTCTCAGGTTAGCTTTAGTGTTAGGGTAAGGGATAGGGTTAGCTTAAGGATTAGCATTTGGGTTATGGTTAGGGCTAGGCTTAGGGTTAGGGTTAGGGTTAGGGCTAGGTTTATGGTTACGTTCCAAGGTACTGTTAAGATAGTAATCAGGGAAGGTGTCTGTGCAACATGGAGTGATAAACCTAGGGGACCATACAAAGTTGAATTCACCTGCAATATCTGAATACAATATCTTAAGTTAGGGTTATGGTTAGGCTTAGGGTTAAGGGTGAGGGCCAATATTATGGTTATGTTTCATTCATTGCTAGGGTTGTGCTTCGGAATGGGACATGTGCCACTTGAAGGGTTGAATTTAGGGCACCATATATATTTGAAAATAACTACAGAGTTTGAGTGCAGTGTTTCAGAATAGGGTTAGTGTTCGGATTAGGGTTCGGGATAGGATTATCGTTAATATAATTGTTTCAGCTAGGGTTAAGTTTAGGGTTAGGGTTAGGGTTTCATCTAGGGTTAGGGTTAGGTTTGCACCTAGGTTTAGGGTTAGGTTAAGTGTTAGGTTTTCAGCTAGGGTTAGGTTTAGGTATATGGTTTCAGCTAGGGTTAGGGTGAGTGTTAGTGTTTTGCTTATGGTTATGGTTAGGGTTATGATTAGGGTTTTGCCTAGAGTTAGGGTTAGGATTAGGTTTAGGTTTTCAGCTAGGTTTAGGGTCAGGGTTAGTGTTTCGCCTGTGGTTAAGGTTAGGGTCAAGTTCAGGGTTTCACCTAGGGTTATGTTTAGGTTTTCGGGTAGGGTTAGGCTTAGGGTTAGGTTTAGGGCTAGTGTTAGGGTCATGTTTCTTGTTTCTGTTTTGATCATAATCAGGGAAGGGATCTGTGCAACTCAGAGTGTTTAAGTTAGGGATCAACAGAAATTTGAATTCATCTGCAATATCTGTGAACTGTGTTGCCCCTTTGTATAGTGTTAGTGTTAGTGTAAATTTTAAGGACAAATTTTAGGGTTGAATTTCACATTAATGTTAGGGTGTTTCTCCAGGGTAGGACATGTGCAACTGGGAGGTTTTGATCATAATCAGGGAAGGGATCTCTGCATCATGGAGTGTTTTAGTTAGGGAACCACATAAATTTGAATTCTACTGCAATATCTGTGAACTGTGTTGCCCGTTATGTATAGGGTTCGTGTTAGGGTTAAGTTTAAGAGCAAGTGTTAGGGTTAGATTTGTCGTTAATGTTAGGGATTTGTCAAGTATAGGATATGTGCAGCTGGGAGGTTTAAATTTAGGGCACCAGACCAATTTGCAGTCTACTACAGTGTCTGAATGCAGTTTCTCAGATTATAATGAGTGTTAGGGTAATGTATAGGGATAGGTTAAGGATGAGGTTTTGGGTTAGGGTTAGGGGTAGGTTTGCTGTTAGTGTTAGGGTTAAGGCTAGGTTTAGGGTTATGTTTCATATTAGTGTTAAGACAGTAATCAGGGAAGGGATCTGTGCAACATGGAGTGTTAAAACTAGGGAATCATACAAATTAGATAACAGCTGCAATGTCGGAATACAATGTCTTAAGTTAGG
>VMDO01032584.1:0-18843 GCA_007922755.1 Pedetes capensis | reverse complement strand
TCATAGCGACCCTATGTACAGCAGATCGAAACACTTGCCGATTCTGTGCCAGGCAAACAATCTTATTTATGTTTAAGCCCATTGTTGCAGACACTGTGTCAATCCATCTGGTGGAGGGTTTTCCTCTTTTGCGTTGACCTGCCACTCTCCCAAACATGATGTCCTTCTCCAGGGATTGATCTCTCCTGACTACATGTCCGAAATATGTAAGATGCAGTCTGGCCATCCTTGCTTCCAAGGAGCACTCTGGTTGCACTTCTTCTAGGACAGATTTGTTGGTTCTTTTGGCAGTCCATAGTATATTCAATAGACGTCTCCAGCACCACAATTCAAAAGCATCATGGTAACCCACTATATTAGTTTCCTATGGTTGGTGTAATGAATTATCACACACTTGGTGACTTAAAAACAACAGAAATAGGACTGGGATGCTGGCTCAGTGCGAGAGTGCTTGCTTAGCATGTGCACAGCCCTAGGTTGGATCCCTAGCTTTGCAAAACAAAATTAAGCAACAACAACAACACCCAGAAGTATATTCTTGCATAGTTTTGGAGCCCAGAAGTCTGAAATCAGTGTCATATGGCTGAGGTACCAGCAAGGCTGTGTCACCTGCAGCGATCTGTGTGTGGGGCATCCCTGCCATGCCCCTTCCAGCTTTGGGGGCTTCTGATCCCTGAGCTGGTGGCTGCCTCACGTCACTCTTTTCCCCTGTGGCCACTGTGCCTTCTTTTCTACCTCTCTCATACAAAGATACATGTGACCGTATTTAGGGTACAACTGGATAACCTAGGATAATCTCCTCATTTTAAGATTCTTAATCATACCAGCAAGGGCTAGAATTTAGCTCAGTTGGTAGAGCGCTGCGCTGCAGTCTCTGAGGTCCTGAGTTCAATTCCCAGCACCGCAAAAATGGGAGAAGGGCCTGGCAATCCATTCCCAAGGCAATCTCGAAACAGTCGCCATTGAAAACCCTATGAGGGTCGCTGTGAGTCGGATGCTGACTTGACGGCACCTAACAACGACAACAATCATATCAGCAAAGTCCCATTCTGCCATATGGAGGGGAATTAATCAGTCGACCTGAATTATTTGTTAATTGGCTATTGCATTTTGGTTCAAAATCCTTTTCTCTCAGTACATACAAGACATATTTTTCTATTACTTTCTGTTGTTCCATTTTACATATAAGAAATCCAATTCCAGTTTAATTATCATGTAGGGTAAGTAATCTTTTTGCACTTTTGCCCCTAAAAACCCACATATATATACTGCAAGCTTAAAAAAAGTTTCCTCTTATCCTCAAATGTCACTAAGTTCTCCAGGATTTGTTTGCATATCCCCCCTCCATCCCCAATTTTTCTGAAGATGTTTATCATCCTTTTTCTACCTAATCATTTGAATCTTTCTCTCCTCTTCATAGTCCACAGCCATAGCATCCTGGCGTCCCATCCCATCTGATCTCAGAAGCTAAGCAGAGTCGAGCCTAGTTAGTCCTTGGATGAGACCACCAGGAAATACCAGGTGCTTGTAGGCTTGAGAGAAGGACCCAGCAGCCCGCTCCTGAAACAATCAACCATTGAAAACCCTATGAATAGCAGAGAAGCTCAGATATGACAAAGTGTTGGGGAGTGTTCCCTTCTGTTATATATAGGGTCACTATGAATCAGACCTGACTTGATGGCCTTTAACAATGACAACTCTTTCTGGAAATATTCTCCTTAGTATTACTTGATTTGTTCAATTTCCATCTTCCCTGATATCTCTTCCCAGAATTCTTATTAGATTAGATTTTGGATCTTCACAAACCATTATCCCTGATTCTCAATTTTTCTTTAAACTTTTTGTCTGTAATTTTTTTGTATTTTGTTTTGGGAAAAATCCCTCAACTAAATCACCTACCTTTGTATATTGGGCTTCAGCCATGTCCTTTCTGATATTTGGCTCTTCTGAATGAATTATGTTTTGATTTGGCTTTCCTATTTTTTAATTTCTAGGAACTCTGGATGCTTTTTTTCTTTTTCCTCCTTTGAGACAAGGTCTCTCTGTGTAGCCCACACTAGCCTGGAACTTGCCATCCTCCTGCCTCAGCCTTTCGAATGCTGGGACTACAAGCATGCATGTCATGGACACTTCCTTTGAATAGGAGCCTATCCTAGTTTTTGGGGTTGGGATTTAGTTGAGTTGGTAGAGTGCTGCGCTGCTGTCTCTGAGGTCCCGAGTTCAATTCCCAGCACCGAAAAAATGGGAGAAGGACCTGGCAATCCACTCCCAAGGCAATCCCAAAACAGTCAGCCATTGAAAACTCTATGAGGGTCGCTATGAGTCAGACACGATGCAGCAGCACCTAACAACAACAACATCCTAGTTTTATGGCTCTGATGTCTTGAATCTCTCTGAGGATATAAACTATCCTTTTACATTCTTCTTTTTTATGCATTAATCTCCCCCTCTCATTTGAGTATGATACAGAAATAAATTGGACTCATTCTAGACTATTACCAAGTCATGTGATAAACACATCTCTGTGACTCCCACATTTAATTACACTAAGCGTCACCCCTGGGGAGACCTGCTCATCTCAGGTGAATGCAGGTGTCCAGTTGCTCCAAAATATAATAACTCTGAGAGCACTCGCTATTTTTTCATAGAAAAAGAACATTGAAATGGGCAATTTTGAATTTACTGGAAGCAATTTTCTCCAGCAGAGTGCAAGCTTTTGGAAGGTTGATCATCATGTCTTATTCCATGCTGTATCTGCAGCACCTGGCACAGTCCTGGCTGATAATTGTTGCCTAACCAATATTTGGGGCTGGGATTTACCTCAGTTGCTACAGCGCCGCTCTGCAGTCTCTGAGGTCCCAGGTTCAATTCCCAGCACTGCAAAAATGGGAGAAGGATGTGGCAATCCACTCCCCAGACAATCCCAAAACAATCAGCTATTGAAAACCCTATGAGGGTCGCTATGAGTCATACACAACTCGCTGGCACCTGACAGCAACAACAACAAACCAATATTTATTAAATAAAAGAATGAACTAAGACATGAAATTCCAGCTTTGGCATAGACTATCACTTGATTTATATTGAAGGCAAAAGTTAAAGAAAACTGTTAATGTTCTACTTGCAGAAGAACACGTATTCCATTTTTCATTATTTATTGCCACATATATAGCTGCCTGCAGCTGTGCCACTGTGGCATCCAATCCCATGAGATCTCGTAAGCTAAGCAGGGTGGGGCCTGGTTAGTATTGGGATAGGAGACCGCCTGGGAACATGAGATGCTGTAGGCTTGGGAGAAGGACCCAGCAACCCACTTCCAAAAAACAGTCAGCCATTGACAACTCTATGAATAGCAGAGAAGCACTGACAATGGTGTTTCGTCTGCTGAGTGTAGGGTTGCTATGGGTGGACACCAACTTGACGGCACCTAATGACATATATAGCTGAATTGCAGGGAAAATAGAGGACGTGTCCTACAGAGTGGCTCCCTGGACACTTGAAATGGCCTCAGTCAGCAGAGAGCCCTTTCTCAGCCCATGCATTGCAGAAATAAGAGGGAGGGCAGGCTGTTTCAGTGCCCTTCCCATTTCTTTTGCTTTATTGGAGCTGTTCCTTCTTTGGAGGGCTGCCCCCCATCCCACAGCTTTCCCCGATGCCTCCACACCACACCCATGTCTTCCCCTCGAGCCACTACAGGACATTTTAGGGGCATCACACTCTTGAGTGCTTCAGTTTTATTGAACAAGTGTTTATTTGCCCTCTCATTGGCTCTGAGCTGGGTTCCAAAGATGACACAAAGATGAAAAAACTCATAATCCTGCTGTCATAGACCTGTTAGCCAGGCAGGATGTTTAGTACAGAATAAGTCGCTGTAATCCAGACTGACCCAGGACAGGTAACAAGGGGCCAGGGACACGGTGCACACGTGAAGTTCAGCAAGAGGAGAATTTTTGTCTGCTTCCAAAGATGTGTACCCTTGAGCGTGGACCTGGAGGTTGAATAGGGTCTGTTTAGGAGGTGATGGGGACACAGAAACAGAAAAGAGAAGGCAAGAGAAGCAATCATGTGATCAAAGATATGGGGTCCAGAAACTGGGACATTTTCACGGAATGGAGAATCTGGTTGGCTTTCTGAGGACAGGTAATCCCTGAGGCTCTGATAGCAACTAAGTTCCTCTGCTATTCATAGGGTTTTCAATGGCCGATTGTTTCAGGAGTGGGCTGCTGGGTCCTTCTCTCAAGCCTACAGCGTCTGGTATTTTCGGGTGGTCTCTCATCTAAGGACTAACTACAATCCTTTTATTTATCTATGGCAGTGATGGGCTGGCACCAGCGTGCCACAGGGCTCTCTGTGGCTGCATCGACTCTCAAGTTGCTTTTAATTCCTTCCGCGCTGACCACTACACACATTGGTGTTATGCGTCTGGTCCCCCTAGGTATGGATCAAAGTGAATCATTCCAAGCTTTTGTGATTGGGAAGATCTTGCTTGCCCTGAAAAGGGATTGGTTTTCTAGTGTTTTGAGTGTATCCACATCCGCAGCCTGGAGGTGCCATCATGAGTTTGAAGATTACAGAGCAGCTGTGAGGAGCTGAGCCGCTGGATTTTTAAGGCAGAGGGGAGCAGCAGGCTGCATCCGAATGCAGGGCTTCCAACTTTGCCTGAGTGAGCTGCAGTCAGCCATCATGAAACACTGAGTTGAACAGGAAGTGCCTTCCACCAGACGATGAGCTCCACAGGTACTGGGAATGAACACATCTCACACTTACCTTGGATCTTCTAGAATTCTAGCGGAATTCTGCATTTGGACCAGAGTCCACAAGCCTTACCATGGCCTCCAAAGCCACACAATGACTTACCTCTGGCTATTGCTCTTTAAAATTTTTTTTCTCTTAAATTTGGAAGTTATACATTTTCTTTCTATTCTTTCATTGGTTGTCCTCAAAATTTTGCCATGCATTTTATAATCTAAAGTTAATTAATAGCCTAACCATCTTTCTAAATAATGCAAGAACATTTTGGTCAGATTGCTACCTTTCAACTGATGTAATGTTGTTGCTCAGAAGTTTAGATGTTCTTTTAAATTCCGTTCATTGGGCGTTATTATGTGTATGTGAATCAATAATTGTCTAGTTTACCTTCTTTGGTCATTTTTTCTCTCTACATCCCAGACTGTTCTTCCAAGATTACTTTTCTTCTTCCTAAAGATCATCTTTTAAAATTTTCTGTAGTGAAACTTGATGGTGACAAACTCTTTCCATTTCTATTTGTTCTTAAAATAGGAAAATATGCTTAATTTGACCTCATTCTTAAAAGACAAGGATAATTTTGAAACTTAAAAATAGCTTTAGCCAGGTACATTGGCTCACGCCTGTAATCCCAGCAACTCAGGAGGCAGAGGCAGGAGGATCTCAGGTTTGAGGCCAGAGGCAGCCTGCATAACTTAGTGAGATCTTGTCTCAAGATAAAAAATAAAAATTGGGCTAGGGTTGCAGCCCAGGGGTAGAACATTTGCATAGTACATGCAAGGCCCTGAGTTCAACACTCAAGAACTAAAAAAGAAAGTCTTACTGGGTATAGAATTATAGGCTGATGTTTACTTATTTACTTTTTAAAAATTTTCCTGTGCTGGGGATCAAACTAAGAGCCCAATCGTGCTAGACAAGTGTAGCACCACTGAGCTATATCCCCAACCCTGGCTGATGTTTATTTTTGCTTAGCGCTTTGAATGTACAATAATTCACCATCTGCTGGCTTCCATTGTTGCTCGTTATCTAATTGTTATTGTTTAAAGATGCTCTGTATTTTCTCTCTTGTGGCTTATAAGATCTTTTTGGGTTTTTGTTTGTTTGTTTTTTGGTGCTCTGAGGTTTTAATACAATATGTCTAGGATTCATCTAGTCATATTAATGTTTGATAGTAGCTGTATTTGTATCTGTGGATTTACCAGTGTATCTCTCATCCATTCTAAAAACTTCTTAGCCAGTATCAGCTATTATTTCTATTGCTTTTTTTTTTTTTTTTGGCAGTACTTGTGGGTTGAACCCAGAACCTTGCTCATACTTTGCAATTGCTCTACCACTGGGCTGCATTTACATCTTGAGACAGAGTCTCACTAAGTTACAGAGGCTACCTCTGGCCTCAAATCTGTGATCCTCCTGCCTCCACCTCCCAAGACACTGGGATTACAGATGTGAGCCACCACATCCGCTTTTTCCATTGCCTCTTTTTAATTTTCTAGTTCTGTCCTTCCGAGAATTTGATTAGACATATGTTAGACTTTTCCATTTCATCTTCTCTCTCTCCTAAATTATTATATTATTTTTCATCTCCTTGTCTCTGTGCTGCATGGCCCATTGATCACTAACTCCTCATTACCCCATTCCTTCAGCTCTTGGCAGCTATTATTCCACTCCTTAGTTCTATGAATTTGTAGACATGTAAAATAGAATCAAGCAGGATTTGTCTTTCTGTGACTAGAGTATTTCACTTAGTATAATGTCCATGTTGTCCCATACTGCAGAATTTCCTTCCTTTTGAAGGGTGTATTGTATTCCATTTTATGTATATACCACATTTTCTTTATCCATTCATCTGTTGAATTATATTTAGGTTTTCCCACATCTTGGCTGTTATGAATAGTGCTCCAACAAATATGGGAGTGCTGATTTCTCTTTGGGATCCTGATTTCAATTCTTTTAGATAAATACCCAGGAGTAGGTTTTCTGGGTCATATGACAGTTCCATTTTTAATTTTCTGAGGAACTTCCAGGTTACTTTGCATAGAGACCACACTGCTTTGCATCGCCATCAATGGTGTGCAACGATTCCAATTTTTCAAAATCCTCACCAATACATATCGAGAAGTGTGAGATAATATCTCACTGTGGTTCCAATTTGCACTTCCCTGATGACCAATGACATTGAGCATTTTTTCATATACCTTTTGGTCGTTTGTATACCATCTGTCTATTCAATCCCTTCGCCCATTTAAAAAAATCAGACTACTAGGATTGTTAGTCCTGTTGATTTATAGGAGTTTCTTATATATGTGGGGAATTAACTCTTGAGCAGATACGTGGTTTTGAAAAAGTTTCTCCCGCTCCATTATTTGCCTTTTCACTCAGTGGATTGTTTGCTTTGCTTTATAAGTTGATGTGGTGTCACGTGTTTAGTGTTGCCTTTGTTTCTTATTCTTTTGGTATCATATTCAAGAAATCATTGCCAAGATCAACGTCATGGAGGTTTTCCCCTGTTTTCATTTATGAGTTTTATAGTTTCATATCTTATATTTAAGTAACTTAGTGAGACCCTATCTCAACATAAAAAATAAAAAAGGTGCTGGGGGTGGAGCTCAATGGTAGAGCACCTGCACAGTATGCAGGAGGTCCTGGGTTCAGCCCCCTCCCCCTGTATGCAAAAAAAAAAACGAATGAAAGAAAAAATGAAAGAAAGAAAGAAGAAAGAAAGAAAGAAAAATGAAAGACAGAAAGAAAGAAAGAAAGAAAGAAAAGAAAGAACAATGAAAAAGAGAAAGAAAGAAAGAAAGATGAAAATAAAATATTATCTTGAAAGTAAGTGGTGAGAATGGGTATCTTTACCTTGTTTCTGATCTTAGAGGCAAAGCTTTCAGTTTTTCACCCTTGGCCATGATATTAGCTGCGTGATGTTAATATATGATATTTATTATGTTGAGATACACTCCTTCTAGTCCTAGTTTTCTAAGAATTTTTAATCATGAGATGGTGTTGAGTTTTTTTCAAATGCCTTTTCTGCATCTATTGAATGATCATGTGATTTTTTGCCTTACTCTGTTAATATGATGTATCTCATTTATTTCATTAATTTGAATTTCATGTATGGAATTATTGTCACATTGTACCTATAGACCAATCTGGGAATAAATAATATGTAGACTTTCCATCTGGGAACATAGTACTATGATCCTTTTATTTATATCTTCTTTAATTTTTATCTCCAATGTATCATATTTCCTTTTCAATACTGGGGATGCTGAATCCAGGGCTTCAGACATACTTTGCAAACACTGTACCAAAGAGTTGTACCCAGTCCTCCCTTGTAAAAAAATTTTTGTTTTTGTTGTTGTTGTTAGGTGCCGTAGAGTCGGTATCTGACTCATAGCAACCCTCATAGGGTTTTCAATGGCTGACTGTTTTTGGGATTGCCTTGGGAGTGGATTGCCAGGCTCTTCTCCCATTTTTTGTGGGTGCTGGGAATTGAACTCAGGACCTCAGAGACTGCAGTGCAGCACTCTACCAACTGATCTAAATCCCAGCCTGTAAAAAAAAAAAAAATTATCATGAGATAAAATCTCATGATAAAAATTTTTATCTTGCTAAATGGGCTGCCTCTGGTCTCAAATTCATGATCCTCCTGCCTCCACCTCCCAAGTCACTGGGATCACTGGGATTACTGGCATGTACCCACCATACCGCCTGAAGCCCTACCACTGTGGCATCAGATCCCGTCAGCTCTCAGAAGCTAAGCAGGGTCGGGCCTGGTTAGTACTTGAATGGGAGGCTGCCTGGGAACACCAGGTGCTGTAGGCTTGGGAGAAGGACCCAGCTACCCACTCCCAAAAATCAATCCACCATTGAAAACCCTGTAAATAGCAGAAAAGCACTGACAATAGTGTTTCGCCTGTTGTACTAGAGTCGATATGAGTTAGACACTGATGGCACCTAGCAACAATAACAACCCACCATACCTGGCCTGTTTTATAATCTTAAACAAACAAGTTTTAGACATATTTTGCTAAATTTATCTCATAAGTAATGGGATTTTTGGTGTCAAGGTTGTTGTTTGTTGTTAGGTGCCATTGAGTCGGGTCCTACTCATATCAACCCTATGTATAATAGAACAAAACAACCCCCTACACCATGCTAGGTGTACGGTCTTTTATATGTTTAAGCCCATTGTTGCAGCTACTGTGTAAACCCATGTAGTTGAGGGTCTTCCTTTTATTCTTTGACCTGCCACTCTCTCAAACATGATGTCCTCCTCCAGGGATTGGTCCCTCCAGACAACATGTCCGAAATATGTCAGACACTGGCTAGCCATCCTTGCTTCCAAGGAGCACTCTGGTTGCACTTCCTCTAGGGCTAATCTGTTGGTTCTTTTGGCATTCTATGGTTTATTCAATATTCATCTCCAGCAGCATAGTTCAAAAGCATCAGTTCTTTTTCTATCGCCCTTATTCAGCATCCAGCTTTCACAAGCATATGATGCAACTGAAAACACCATGGTACGAGTCAGGCCCACCTTCATAGTCAGTGTGACATCTTTACTTTTCAACACTTTAAAGAGATCTTTGGCGACAGCTTTTCCCAGTGCAATGCATCTTTTCATTTCTTAACTGCTGCTTCCATGGGCGTTGATTATAGAAACAAGTAAAGCAAAATCTTGGACAACTTCATTGGTGTCGGGGTAGATACTAAACATCTTTTAATTTCAATTTCCACTTTATTACAAATGACTTTTCTATGTTGATCTTGTATCATGTGAACACAATCAACTCAATTATTGGTTCTGGTAATATTTTATAGGTACTAATTGTATTGCATGTTTAATGCTGCATAACCAATTAGCCCAGAACTTAAATGTCTTAAAACAACCTTATTATCTGACAATTGTTGTGGATTAGGCGTCTGGATTTGGCTCACGTGTATCCTCTGACTCAGGATCTCTTACAAGCTGAATATAAGGGGTTGGCCAGGGCTTCTATCACCTCAGTGTTTTAATGGAGAAGAAATCTGCCAGTATAACAGAAGTGGTAAGGGCAGACATCCTTATCTTAGGGGAAAGAATTCAGTCTGTCATTATTGTTGTTGTTGTTAGGTGCCATCCAGTCCAGTCTGTGCCAGGTACACGATCTTATTTATGTTTAAGCCCATTGTTGCAGACGCTGTGTCAATCCATCTAGCATCTAGTGGAACGTTTTCCTTTTTTTTTTTTTTTTTTTTAGCTGACCTGCCACTCTTCCAAACATGATGTTCTTCTCCAGGGATTGATCCCTCCTGACTACATATTCAAAATACGTAAGATGCAGTCTAGCCATCCTTACTTCCAAGGAGCACTCTGGTTGCACTTCTTCTAGGACAGATCTGTTGGTTCTTTTGGCAGTCCATGGTATATTTAATAATCATCTCCAGCACCACAATTCAAAAGCACCAATTCTTCATTATTATTATTAGTATTAGTATTAGTATTATTATCAGTAGTAGTAGTAGTAGTAGTACAACATTTTACTGTTGTTAGGTCCAACTCATAGTGAATTGTTTTGGAATTACTTCGGGAGTGGATTGCCACGCTCTTCTCCTGTTTTTGCAGTGCTGAGGATCAAACCTGGGTCCTCAGAGAGTGCACAGCAGTGCTCTACCAACTCAGCTAAACCCCAGCCCAGTACAACACTCAAAGTTTAGGTCTCCTTTATCAGCTTGAAATCTGGTTAACCATGTTGACAATCTAAGCACTAAGAGTAAAATGTTTAAAAAAGACATATTTTCATATGGAACTAAGGTAAAGACTCACAACTCCCTCTCTAAGATTGCAGGCCCTGTTATTTTTAGAAGTTCAGAATTTTCAAACTTTGGGATGATAGATCAGATATAATAATTGTTGCTTTTTCTTTCCCATGCACTTCAGTCTGTGGAAGGCTTTATTCCACTTGGCTGGATTCTGGTTGTTTTTTTAGTTTAGCTATGTGGTTTCCTTCCCTTTTCCTCGCCCAAGTCTCCCCATATTTTGCTGAAAGAGACAGCATGCTTAATCCACTGATTTACCATGATTTGCTTCCTTTTTTAATCTCTTTGACTCTTGAGTGCTCAGCCTGCTCTTATCAGTTCATGCAAAGTCTCACCCTTCTCTCCCTCCCTGTACCAAAACACAACTGCCTTGGTGTGCTCAGTACTGCTGACAGATTGCATTCCAAGATGGCCTCTGCAGGCATCGTTTGTGATGCACAAGGGTTCCTGAGAATCCACACTGCCACTGGCACTAATCCATAAAGGTCTACAGCATGGGGGGAAAGTAGCATGTTATCGTTTGGACTTGCATGTCCTACGAATTTATGTCCTACTACTTTATTTGATCAGGGCTCATTTAATGGGAAAATCTGACCTGAACTGACATGAGGTTATTAAAGATTCTATTTATTCCACTTAGAGTGAAAATTCCTATTTTGCTGCAGAAAGAATTATGCCTTTGATTGTGGAGTCTTGTGGAGTCTCTGAATCTCTTCTCACAATATGATCACTTTCTAAACCAAAATCTAAATAATTTTGATCTTATGGTACAATGGGTTTTCCTTTGGATGAGCTCCACTCAGCATCCACAAACCAGACTTCCTGCCTTTGTGGTCAGAATTCTATATACCAGATGGTCAGTTGCAGAATGATAGCAGGAGGAACTGGTCTAGAAGATGATTATCTTCCTTTCCTACAAATATATATCTATATTGAGTATATCACCATCTGTTCTCATAGTCCAGGGTTCTCCACCCGAAACCCTTTAAGACAGGGACCTCGATCAACTTTGTTTTCACCACTTTCAGACATGGATCAGGGACTGTAAAGATTCTTACCTCATTAGAAATAGGTTACCTTAATCTCCTTATCATATAAGACAATTGAGCTCTTAACAATTTGCTTATTCTGATGTAGAGATGGACCTTTGGTTTCCCCAAAACAGATTTCGGTTCCTTGTAGCCATTTTATAGATTATTTCTGTAAAGTGCATTTCAGTAGAGTCAGTACCTAATTTTTTTTCTCTCTCTCATCCACTATTTATTACTTAAAAACTCTTTGGGGACTGGACAGTACTCCACAATCAAAGGCATAATTCTTTCTGCAGCAAAATAGGAATTTTCACTCTAAGTGGAATAAATAGAATCTTTAATAACCTCATGTCAGTTCAGGTCAGATTTTCCCATTAAATGAGCCCTGATCAAATAAAGTTTGGCTGCCTAAGGAATACTGAAAAAACTGTTCATAGCTTGTTTTGGATTTTGGAATTGCAGATAAGGGATTGAGGACCTGTAATAGTCATGATAAAGAGATCAGAGATAGAAAGTTTGAATGGAAATCAAAGCATGCTAAAAGGCTTGCCTTAGGAGAAAGCTTTAGTCCCAAGATAATTCTAAAGCATCCAACCTGAGAGGAAGGATGACAGAGAAGTCTCAACTGAAATAGACCCTTGTCTTTGCTGCTTGATGTTGCATTATTTTTGCTATAGCAAATTTGCAAAAACATATGACTATGTGAACACACTGCTAAAGCCCCTTCCAGGACCTTGAGAAAACTTCATTCAGCTGATTGTTCCTGAAGCTCAGGCATCATTTAACTTCATGGTAAATCTGACTCTGGGTAGGACAGAGCAAAATTGTTAAAGTGATGGCTGAGAGCTTCACTTTATCTGTTCCCTTCCTCAATGGCTCTCCATATCCTTCAGTAAACACTCCTATGAGCTTTGCTGTTGTTGTTAGGTGCCATTGAGTCGGTATCCGACTCATAGCGACCCTCATAGGGTTTTCAATGGCTGACTGTTTCGGGATTGCCTTGGGAGTGGATTGCCAGGCCCTTCTCCCATTTTTGCGGTGCTGGGAATTGAACTCAGGACCTCAGAGGCTGCAGCTCAGCGCTCTACCAACTGAGCTAAATCCCAGCCCATGAGCTTTGCATATTTATATAAAAACAAAAATGTAATAAGCATATGGTTTTGCATCTTGTTTTTCTCCACTTATAGAGTTCATTTTTCCTTTTTTGTTGTTATATTAATGGATGCATACAATGTTGCTATATGTTATTGTCGTTAGGTGCCATCAAGTCAGGTCCAACTCATGGCAACTCTATGTACAAGAGAACAAAACACTACTGAACACTGTGCTATGCCTGGCACTGTTGTCAGTGCTTCTCTGCTATTCATAGGGTTTCCAATGACTGATTGTTTTGGGACTGGGCTGCCAAGTCCTTCTCCTGTTTGCTATATGAATGAACTATAATTTAGCTTAACTCTTCTTTGATGGACATTTAAAGTTTCTAATAACTTTGTTCTCACTAGTAATGCTACAGTTAACATAGTTGTTAATATATCTTTACAAATATATATTTATGTAGGAGAAGTACCTAAAGGAGTTTGCTGAGTCAAAAGAATATAAGTTTAAACTTTGTTGTTGTTGTTGTTGTTGTTAGGTGCCATCGAGTCAGTATCTGACTCATAGCAACCCTATGACGAACATTATTGCGAAACATTATTGTCAGTGCTTCTCTGCTATTCATAGGATTTTCAGTGGTTGATTGTTTTTTGGGAGTGGGCTGCCAGGTCCTTCTCCCAATGCCTAGAGTATTTGGTGTTCCCAGGTGGTCTCCCATCCAAGTACTAACTGGGGCTAATCCTGCTTAGCCTCAGAGATCTGAAATGATCAGATGCCACAGTGGTACAATGGCAGCCTAGCTTTGTTAGATGCCTACAAATTGATGACCCCCGCCCCCCCAAAAAAGTTGGCACAGATTTGTTCCCTGCTAACACTGCATGATTGTGTCACTTTTCTTGATCCTAGCCCACACTGGGTACGCCATCATTTGAATGTCCTTCCAAAACTTACATTGAAATTGTGATGGTATTAAGACATGGGACCTTTAAGGGATGATTCATTCATGAGGGCAGACCCCTCATGAATGGATTAAAACCACGACCACAGGATTGGGGTTGTTATCAAGGGAATGGATTCCTGATAAGCAAGATGAGTTCAGTCTAAGGTTTTTCAATCTTGTTCATGCTCACTTGCCTTCTGCTATGTCACGACACAGAAAGAAAGACCTCATTAGATGCAGCCCCTTGACTTTGGACTTCCCAATCTCCAAATAAGTGAGCCAAATAAACTCCTATCGTTTATATCAAACCCAACCTGTGAGACTCTGATATAGCACCAGAAAACAGACTAAGATAAGGTATCATTCTAAGTGAGATTCAAATCTGATATAATATATACAATGATACTTTATTGTTCTGATTACATTTCTTTTGTCATTAATAAGATTTAGCATATTTATTTTTATCAATAGCCATTTTCTTTATAATTGCCTATTTTGTTTGTCAGTTTTGTTTTGCATGTTTTTTGCCAATACTGATGTGGTATTTATTACTTTTATTGATTTGTAAAAGCCCTTGTTGTTAGTATTGTCCTGTATTTTGAAAATACTTGTCCCTAACTGAGCTTGGTAGCATCTAATGTAATCCCAGAACTAGGGAGGTAGAGGTTGGAAGATGGAGAGGTCTAGGCCACCCTGAGCTAAATAGTGAGACTCTATCGCAACAAACAAGAGCTGGGGTTGTAGCTCAGTTGTGGGGCACCTGCCTAACATGCTTGAGGCCCTAGGTTTGATCCTCAGCCAAAAGAAAGAGAAAGAAAGAAACAAACAAAAAAAGAAAGAAAGAAAGAAAGAAAGAAAGAAAGAAAGAAGAAAGAAAGAATGAAAGAAAGAAAAAAAAGGAAGGGGAAAGAAAGAGAAAGAGAGAGAAAGGAAGTAGAAAGAAATATAAACAGAGAAAGAAAGAAGAAAGGAAGGAAGAAAGAAAAGAAAGGAAGGGGAAAGAAAGGAAGAAAGAGAAGAGAAGAGAAGAGAAGAAAAGAGGTGTCCCAGATAGAATTTTTCTTGGTTTCAGATAGAGCTAGTCAGGAGGTTAGAAGCTACCATGCTAGCTGTGTGATTCTGGCAAAGCAATTTAAGATTTTTTTAAATTACAGGTTAAAAGGAGACATCATCAGTGTGATGATTAGTTTTATCTATCAACTTGACTGGGCGATAGAGCTCCCAGACATCTGGCTAAACATTCTTCTGGATATGTCTGTGAGGGTGTCTCTGGATGAAATTAACACTCCAATGGGTGGACTAAGTAAAGAAGCTTGCCCTCCCGAATGTGAGTGGGCCTCGTCCAATCAGGTGAAGACTCAGGGCACAAAGATCGAATCAGAATAAACTCCTCCCTGATTGCCTGAGGTGGGATATTGGTCATTTCCAACCTTCAGACTCAGATGAAAACTCCAACTCTCTTTAGATCTTGAGCCACTTTTGGATCTGAATTTATACCATCAGCTCTTCTGATTCTTAGGTGTTCAGACTCCAAATTGGCACTACACAAAGATCTTCCGTAATCTCCAGCTTGCTGACTGCTGATCTTGGGGCTTCTTAGCCTTTGCAATAATGGGAGGCAATTCTGCAACTCTTCATAATTTTTCTGTCTCTATATATGTATGTATATACAGGTGTGATTGCTGGGGTTTAGCTCAGTGGGTATGCCTACAGCCATACCACTGTGGCATCTGATCCCATAAGATCTCTGAAGCTAAGCAGGCCTGGTTAGTACTTGGATGGGAGACCTCTTGGGAACACCAGATGCTGTAGACTTAGGAGAAGGAATGGCAACCTACCCCCAAAAATCAATCAGCCATTGAAAACACTATGAATAGCAGAGAAGCACTGACAATAGTGTTTCTCCTGTTGTACATAGGGTGACTATGAGTCAGACACCAACTCCATGGCACCTAGCAACAACAATAGCTCAGTTGGTAGAATGCTGTTCCACATTCTCTGAGGACCTGGGTTCAATCCCTAAAGGATATGATAGTCCATTCCCAAAGCAATCCCCAAACAATCAA
Source organism: Pedetes capensis (assembly GCA_007922755.1). NCBI lineage: Eukaryota > Metazoa > Chordata > Mammalia > Rodentia > Pedetidae > Pedetes > Pedetes capensis. Next base: position 3,169 of record VMDO01032584.1, on the reverse strand, counting down.
CCATTGAAAACCCTATTAATGTTGCTCTGAGTCGGACTCGACTCAAAGGCACTAACAATAACAACATATGTGCGATTTGATCAGAGCTTATGTTACAAAAAAACCTGAACTGAACTGACATAAGACAATTTTATATCTATCTATAAAAACTCTCATATACATGTGTATATTAGATATACACATATGTACACATGTTAATATATACAGGAGCTGAGGTTTAGCTCAGTTTGTAGAAGGCTTGCTCTGTGCACTCTGAGGCCCTGGGTTCAATCTCAAGCACTGCAAAAATGGGAGAAGGACATGGCAGCCTACTCCTGAAACAATCCCCCAAACAACCAGCCATCAAAAACCCTATCAATAGCAGAGAAGCATTGCTATAGTACAGGGCATGGCACAATGTTGGGGAGTGTTTCCTTCTGTTGTACGTAGGATGACTATGAGTCGGACTCAACTTGAAGACACCTAACAACAACAACATTAATATGCACACATATATACACATATTTATATATACACAATTATGTATATACACACATATATTTTATTGGTTCTGTTTCTTGGGTAAATACTAATACAATTAGCTATCTTGCATGAAAATTGAGAAGAAAGGAGTCAAAATGCATGAAAATTTAGCTTAGTTCGTGTGGTGGTTTGGATATGAAATGTCCCCTAGTGTCTCACGAGGTGAAGGCTGGTGTTTAATGCAGTGTCCAGAGGTAGGGCTTTGAGAAAGGGATTAGATTATGAGAACTCTGGTTTAATCAATGAATTAATCCATAGATGGAGTCTTAATTTGATAGGATTATAGGTAGACAGTGGAAACTAGGAAGTGGGACCAAGATGAAGGAAGTGTGTCACTGGGGGCATGCCTTTGAAGGGTGTATTTTGTCCCTGGACCCTCCCTCACTGGCTAACCATAAGGTGAGCAGCTTTACTCTGCCGCATCCTTCCACCGTGGTCCTGAAACAATGGAGCCAGCCAACCACGGACTGAAACGTCTAAAACTGTGAGGCAAAGTAAACATTTCCCCCATGAAATTATTTGTTTTAGTATTTGTCACGGTGACAAGTCTGACTAACTCAGCTCCTGTCCCATAATAAATACTGAATTGTTGTTGTTGAGTATTGTTGAGTCAGATACAACTCATAGCAACCTTATGTACAACAGAATGAAATAGTATGCAACACTGTGCTGTGCCCATGATCTTTTTATGTTTGAGCTAACTGTTGCAGCCACTATGTTTCTTCTCATTTTGAGTTGTACCACATCAGTAAAAGAAGGTCCCAAGGACTTTACTCCATTCCCATCATTAAAGTCAACTCTATTTTGAGGAGGCAAATCTTCCCCAGTTGTTTCTTGAATGCCTTTCAGCCTGGGGGCCCTCATTTTCTGGTATTATATTCAACAATATGTCTTGGCTATTCATAGAGTTTTCAATGGATAATTTTTTGGGGGTGGACTGCCGGGTCCTTCTCCTAGTCTGCCTTGTCTAGAAGCTCAGCTGAAACCTGTCCACTATGGGTGACCCTGCTGATACCAGTGGCATAGCCTTCACCTTTGCAACAACACACAGGGAGAAGTATTGAATAGAGATTAGATAAAGTTAACTTTCTTTGAATTATTCTTTGCCATTTAGAAGTTTTATAGTCAAGTACACCAAATTTCCTTCAGGAGTTTATCAAGAATTTTTTTCCTATGATTTCCTTGGTACCTCCACTTTTTGCATTTAACCAATTAAGCCCAGTGGCAGTTTGTTTTTATATATATGTTACTTGGGATTTAATCTTTTTCTCCAGATGGATAATGGGTTGACTCCATGTTATTTATTGAACAACCTATGATTTCACTGCCTGCAGCCGTAGACCTGTGGTACCTGATCCCATCAGATCTCGGAAGCTAAGCAGGGTCGGGCCTGGTTAATACTTGAATGGGAGACCACCTGGGAACACCAGGTGCTGTAGGCTTGGGAGATGGACACAGCAACCCACTCCCAAAAATCAATCCACCATTGAAAACCCTATGAATAGCAGAGAAGCACTGACAATAGTGTTTTGCCTGTCGTCTATAGGGTCGCTATGAGTCAGATACCAACTTGATGGCACCTAACAACAACAACGTGATTTCACTGTTGTCTAACAGCACCATTGTCAAAAGAAAGTCTTAGGTCAAGGGAAAAACATGTCTTTTATAAGGATTCAAGTTGTATATCTGTGCCCTGATGTAGAAACGTACTCCAAATGAGCTGTTTCACATTTCCCAATACTGACAAGGTAAAGAGAAGAGAAGAAAAGACATTTTCTATTCTATTTCTATTTCTATTTTTCTTGTTCACCCACCTGCCTATGTAAAATGCAAGATGGAAAATCTACATGATGTCCTAAGAGCCATTTAGTAGTTAAACATAATCCCGGCAAACAAAGACAGGGGAGAGAGATTGATTTTGTGCCACACAAATCTAGGTTGAACATCTAAGCCTTAAATAATGCTCCCAGGGCACTTTTTGGTGTGATCAGGCAACCCTGTATTTAATGATGTGAGAACTCGTTTCTCTCAGGTCAATGGTATGTGCTTAACCTTTAGGCTTCTTCGTGGCCGGCTGCCCTGCTGGTTTATGGAGTGGAGGCCGACATGACTGGGGATTTAGGGCATTGATGACTTGATCTTGCCGATGCTTGCTGCATTACCCAGCATCGGCGAACAAATGTACGGTAGAGGCTGCAGCTGGGTTCTTTCTGAGCTGCCCGCACCCGTTTCTCATTTCAGGCTTATCCCTTGAGAGGAAGGGAGCCCAGTCACTTTTGGAAAGTGGAGTTGGTCACGTGACTGTGACAAAAAATGGCTCGTTTAAATTTAGACTTTCACGCCTTCACTCGCCTGCAGAAGGCAAATCTGAAGTCTTGGTGATTTTTGTTTTAATTTCTCATCTGGCAGGTTTCCACCGTGTGCATTTAGTGTTGTCCAAAGTCATTCTGCCTGCAGCTGTAGCTCTGTGGCATCTGATCCCGTCAGATCTCGGAAGCTAAGCAGGGTCAGGCCTGGTTAGTACCTGGATGGGAGACCGCCTGGGAACACCAGAAGCTGTAGGCTTGGGAGAAGGACCTGGCAACCCCCTCCCAAAAATCAATCTGCCATTGAAAACCCTATGAACAGCAGAGAAGCACTGACAATA
>VMDO01032583.1:0-18838 GCA_007922755.1 Pedetes capensis | reverse complement strand
ATTTCTAATTTGCCTAGATTCATACTACGTACATTCCATGTTCCAATTATTAATGGATGTTTACAGTTGTTTCTCCTCATTTTGAGTCGTGTCACATCATCACGTTGAGCACCCTGGGGTTTTACTCCATTTCCGTCACCACGGTAGACTCTACTTGGAGGAGGCAACTCTTCCCCAGTAGTCTTTTGAGTGCCTTCCAACCTGGGGGCCTCATTTTCTGGCACTATATCTTACAGTGTCTCTCTGCTATCCATAGAGTTTTCAATGGCTAGTTGTTTCGGGAGTGGCTCGGCAGGTCCTACTCCCTACTGTTTATCATAAAGCTACATTATTACCAACACTGTTCAAGTGTTCTATTTTCTCCATATTCTTGCAAACACTGTTACGTCTGATTTTTTTTTGTTATACACATTCTACCAGGTGTTCTTTTAAAAATCATAATACTATTAGTTAAAATATGATTTATGAATTCTGTCAAGGAAAGAAAAAGAAATGAAAACATATATGAACCAATTATATGATGTCAATAATGTAATTACATTAGATTTATTTCTTTTATATTTTAAAAATGAAATGGGACAATTATGTATTTGCATGGACAATGTGACCGTTCAAAATATCTGCATATATTGGAATGATTAAATTTGGCTAATTAACATACATATTGTTGTTGTTGTGTTGTTAAGTGCCACTGAGTGGGTATACAACGCATAGTGACCCTACAAACAACAGGCAAAACAGTACTGTCAGTGTCTCTCTTCTGTTCTTAGGGTTTTCAATGGGAGATAGATTTTTGGGAGTGGATTGTCAGGTCCATCTCCCAAGCCTACAGCACCTGGTGTTCCCAGGTGGTCTCCCATCCAAGTACCAACTAGGCCAGGCCCTGCTTAGCTTCTGAGATCTGACAGGATTGGAATCCACAGTGCTATGCCTGTAGGCAATATACACATTACTTCACATATTTATCATTTTTGTGCTAAGAACACTTTCCATCTACTCTGTTAGCACTTTCCAAGAATATGAAATTTTTATGTCCTTTCAATCACATATTCCCTATCATTCTCTCTGCAATAATATAGTCCCCACTTATTACTATTCTCCTTTCATTCCTATGAGATCAATGGTTTTAGATTCTCCATATACATGAGATCCTGTGGTATTTGTCTTTTTGTATCTGGCTTGTTTTACATAACATGATGACATATACCTCCATTCATGTTGTTGCAAGTGACAGAATTTCATATGTATTTCATGACCAAATAGCATTCCAAGATGTGCATGTTGTTATTAGGTGCCATTAAGTCGGTATCCCACTCACAGTGATACTACATGCAACAGGGAAAACACTATTGTCGGTGCTTCTCCACTGTTCATGCTCTCCTGCCACAACCATCAACAAGGAAAGAACCAGATCTCCAACTGATCACTGATGAAGCAAGAACTGTCTCCTCCTGACCACCGAGACCACCAACACAGGTGTTTGCCTCTGGAAGGCAAAAGCACTTGAGGCTTTTCCTTTCTCCCATCTCCACTGGCCTCCCGAGGGCAGCAGGAGTCCGCACCCCTCACCAGAGGGTCCCAAGTGAATTGTGTTTAATATCTGTGTGCCCAGCGGAGGTGCTGCCCATTGGAACATCCAGGATGGACCGGGAGGCTCGAGCCCCACATAGAGTTGGCAGGTTGATTTTTGGGAGTGGGTTACCAGGTCTTTTTCCCAGTCCTGCAGCACCTGGTGTTCCCAGGTGACCTCCCATCCAAGTACTAACCAGGTCTGATCCTGCTTAGCTTCAGAGATCTGACAGGATCAGATGCCACAGGGCTATGCTGCAGGCATGATGTACATATAAACTACGTATTTTCTATCCATTCATTTACTCATTGACAGACACTCAGAATGTTCTGTCTTCTTGCTTAATGTAAATGGTGCTGCAATAAACAGGGCTATGCTGCAGGCATGATGTACATATAAACTACGTATTTTCTATCCATTCATTTACTCATTGACAGACACTCAGAATGTTCTGTCTTCTTGCTTAATGTGAATGGTGCTGCAATAAACATGAGAATGCAGGTGTCTCTTTGACAAAGTGATTTAAATTTAGATATATACCTAGTAGTGAGGTTACTGGATAATATAGTAGTTCTATTTTTAATTTCATGGGGAATCTCTAGGTAGTTTAACAAAATGGTTGTATTTATTTAACTTCCCATCAACAGTGTGCACATTCTCATCAACTCTTATCTTTTGTCTTATAAAGCATTTTAGCAGATGTTAGATGATTTATCAACAGGCTTCAATTTGCATTTCCCCAGTGATTAGTGATATTGAATATTTTATTTCATAACAAGAACATTAAAAAGTGTTCAATATCACTAATTACTTGCGTATTTGAGAACTCACTAATTACTCATTAATTATCTTTTGTGAAATGTCTATTCAGATTCTTTGCCCATTTTCAAACTGGGCAATTTGTTTTCTTCCAACCAATGTGTTTAAATTCTTTATATATTTTGAATATTGTCCTTTTTATTAGAAATATATTTTTCAAAATTTTCTACCATTTTGTAGGTAATTTTTTCACTCTGTTGATGGTTTATTTTTTCTATGAAGGTCATATAGTTTGATGTAAGCTCATTTGTTTATTTTATGGTATAGTTTTTATGTGTAATTTACAATAGCAACAAAAAATAAAATACTCGAGGATAAGTTTAACTAAGGACATAAAAATTTCTCTATACCTAACTCATCAAGCATTGATATCAAAAATTGAGGAAAACAAAAATAAATGGAATGATACACTACTTTCATGGATTAAAAGAATATAGTTAAAATGTCCATGTTATCCAAAGCAATTTATAAGTTCAACAAAATCCTAACCAAAATATTAATAACATTTTTTGTAGAAATAGGTAAAACCCTGAAAATTCATATAAAACCATGAAAGACTTAGAATTGTGAAAGCAACTTTGAATAAAAAGAACAAATCTTGAACAAAGCTTGAAGCAACAAAGCTTGAAGCAATATACTGACTTCAAATCTACTACAAATCTTTAGTAACCAAAATTCATGCTACTCCTTTAAAAAACAGTTAAAATATTATTCCAGTTTTCAACAATTCCTGAAACCAGTCATTGCATCATGTAGTAATGCTTTTTAATCATATCATTTCTTATCTATTTCAAATTGGAACACTGAGACACTGAGTCAGTTCACTGAGAAAAAGAAAACAAATTGCACTGACTTACATCTTGCATATGCTTTTGTTTTTGTATGTGTGCTGAGGATAAAACTAGGGATGCACACATGCAAGTTCTCTACCACTAAGGCACATGCCTGCCCTTGCATCTGAATTTCTGACAGGATTGCTGGTGGTTGCAGTCAAGTTTTCATGCCTGGGGAATCAATAATTGTCCTGGTTTCTGTAATTGCTCTTTAGGACAACATGTCCTTGGATTCTGTGAAGTACATCTTGTAATAAACTTGAGATAGTTAGAATTATTTTCTAACCTTTGGCATTAATTTTCTTTAAGAGTATTCAGAGGGTTAAAATAAGATATTTGCTAGAAATTCATGCTTTAGAACTTTTTGCATCATATGACACACTTTCTCCTCATAAATATAAATAATACATATCCACATACAAAACTTTACACACATTTTTATAAAAAAATAATAAAATTCACTTACAAACCAGCTGTATATTAAATGTAGCATTATGTCTAACAACAATAACATGTAAAATAGAAATTTATGACACATCTATTATTGAATAATCACTTTCACTTCTTCAATATTGGTTCCTTTACCATTTTTATGTATTTTTCAAATTATATGTTCTTTCTTTTCCTAATACATTCTCTTTTAATGACTATCAGTGTAATTTTTATACTACATCATTGTACAATATCTTCTATTAGGCACTTTTGTTACATTAATGTGTGTAAATAGCCAGACATACAAACACAAAAATATTCAGCACTTTAACAAGAACCTACCATGTTCAGAGGGCTGGGATTTAGCTCAGTTGGCAGAGCGCTGCGCTGCAGTCTCTGAGTCCCCGAGTTCAATTCCCAGCACCACAAAAACGGGAGAAGGGCCTGGCAATCCACTCCCAAGGCAATCCCGAAATAGTTAGCCATTGAAAACCCTATGAGGGTCGCTATGAGTCGGATACCGACTCGACGGCACCTAACAACAACAACAACCATGTTCAGATATCATTCTCTATCCATACTGCCCACTATGATGCCTACTAGCCACTTGAGGCAATTCAAGTAATTTGAATATGATTGGTTTGAATGGACATGTGCTAAAAAGTGAAAAAAATGATTGTTAAGACTTATAGTTAGAAAAAATGCAAAATATGTATCTTTTGTTGTTATTAGGTGATGTTGAGTTGGATCTGACCCCATGTACAACAGAAAGACTATATATATATATATATATATATATATATATATATATATATATATATGACAGATATATATATATATGACAGATAGATATATATATGACAGATATATATATATATATATATATATATATATATATATATATATATATCTGACACATATATATATGACAGAGACAGAGACAGAGAGAGTGCAAGCGAGCAAGAGAGTTAGGAATAGAGAGTTAGGAATACCAGGGGCTGTAGGCTTGGGAGAAGGACCTTCAACCCACTCCCACAAAACAGGCATTAATAATAGTGTTTTGTCTGTTTTAAGTAGGGTTGCCATGAGTCAGACACCACCCTGATGGCATCTAATGTCACCTAACAAGGAGAGAGAGAGAGAGAGAGAGAGAGAGAGAGAGAGAGAGAGAGAATTTGTTTATTTTTTAGTGGTACTTGGGGGTTGAATTGTAGAACTCACACATACTTTGCAAGTGTTTTGCTTCTTGGCTGCACCCCTCGTGTATTTTTAAAATACTAGTGTATTTTTTAAATGTTTTACCTTGAGACAGAGTCTTGCTAAGTTATGCAGGCTGCCTAGAACCTGCAATTCCCTTGCTTCTGCCTCCCAAGTCGCTGGTATTACAAGTGTGAGCCACAGCACCTAACTATATTGTTAATATTTTATATTGATAGAAAGTTTAAATTATAATAGTCTGGATATATTAAGTAAGATATGTTGTTAAAGTTAATTCAATTTGTGGTTTTTTTATCTTATTTAGTGTGGTTTGTATAACATGGAAATTTACATGTTTGGCTCACTTTTATGGATCATTTATGTTTCTATTGGACTGCACTATTCTAGATAATCGGGGGCTGGGATTTAGCTCAGTTGGTAGCGCTGCTCTGCAGTCTCTGAGGCCCCGAGTTCAATTCCTAGCACACAAAAATGGGAAAAGGACCTGGCAATCCACTCCCAAGGCAATCCCAAAACAGTCAGCCATTGAAAACCCTATGAGGGTCGCTATGAGTCGGACATGATATGAAGGTACCTAACAACAATAACAACATTCTAGATAATAAGGTTGAAAAGCATATTCTGCAATCGAAGAATATATAGCCCATTATGGAAGAATCAAATAAATAACATAATGTAATCATATTACCAATAATATAATGTTCCCTGTAATAATGAAAATTGAAATTGCATTGAAATTTGAAGAATGAATAGTAATATATATTTAAAAGTTAGAGAAAACATACCACTCATAATGGCTAATTGATATTCAAAAATACTTCTATATAGAATAACTTTAATGTGAACAAGTGGATAGAAATATATAATTGGTGGTGAAATATCACATACGTATCTAGGGGATAGGTGTATTTTAGATATACTCAAATAGTCACAGCAGATAGGAAAGTATCTCTATAGAGATCTGCAAGATATTTTTAAGAGTCAATATATCTAACTCAGAGTAGTATTTTACTCTAATGAATCCATCGAACTTGGTAAAAACCTTGGAAAATTCATACAATTCATTTCTCCTTTACAAGTTTCTATATTTATTTCCTATTTCTCAATGTTTGTAAGTTTCTTAAAAAGCAAGAAAGTTTGGACATTCACTGTGTATGATACATAAATAAAATAGTTACTTAAGAATTTTACAATTTCCATTCTGCTTATATTTGTAAGAGCATTTAATTTTGAACTTAAATGCCAGAAGAAAGAAAAGAATTCTGATAGTGATTTCATGGACCCGTTTTACCTCATTATCTCTTGGTGAGTCTCCTGCTGTTTATAAAATTGAAAAATCATGCTGAGTTGAAAGTCCAATGGCCTGAATAAAATTGATTTAGCATTGTATATCCCTCTTTCTTACTTAGTCATTGACAGCAATGAAAAAAATTATTATGGTTAATATTTTCTTTATGCACTGCAAGTGCTACTGATTTTTTTTCTTGTTTGTTGTGGTGTGAATATACCTTGTGATGATGAAGAAAAGTGATAGAATTTGAGATCAAGATACTCCTCTGAAAAATCCAAGATTAAAACAATTCTCAGGCCTATCATTATAAACAGCAGTCAAAAGATAACTAAAATATAAAAACAAAGTTTAGATTTATTAAAAACTTTAATAGTACATTTTATCATGTAAGTTTGAAGCAGATGTTAAAGTAGAAAATAAATTTATTATTAGAAATTCACATGGATATAATTGGGATTCAAAATAACAAATATGGCATGCATTGTTATACTACAGAATGTAACGTTAGCCTATATCCATTTACTTCAATCATATAAGGATAATATACAAAAATTTGCTTGTACCATGTAAATGCAAAAACATGGGTCAAAAAAGTAAAATATCAGTAGAAAAAGATTTTGTTTCACATTTGTTGATCAACAGTTTACATTAAATTATAATTGTTCTAAGTTTACCACTTCATTATTACATTCTGCCTTAAATCATTTTATATATACTCATCAAAACATTTTGACTTCTACTTCCAGAATCTTAGAGCAAGATTTTATTTTTAAACCAAATTTCAAAAACCCTATTTTCTTGATGCTAATAGGTTTATTCTTGTTTTCTTGACTCAATGCCTTAATTTAATTAAGCTCTCCTGGTATTTAAAAACAATTGTTCTAAAATTCTGTTTTCTACTAGCAAAAGAAAAATCACTGCAACATTTTCAGCCCTTCAGAAGATGGTCCACAGGGAAGTTGGTTCCCAGTATCCCAGAAGCTATTAAGTATGAAAGTAGCTTAACACTGATTCACCTTAGCACAACTGCTGGAAAATTAGATCACATTAAGCTTCTTTTAAGAAATTCAATGCAGCAATATCCTTCTCTTAAATATCTGTAAAAATATGCTGAATGAAAATATAATACCCAAATGTCCAGAGGAGATTTGTTCTCTCGATTCAGTAAGGGAAATCAAACTATAAGTAACAATTTAGAAACTACTAATTAGAGCAGATATTATAGCTTGTCGATATTGTTGCTTTTTAAAATAATGTTCACAAGAAAGTTTACAAAATCATAAGCTTAGGGATGATTACTTATCTTAAAGTGCTTATTTTTACAGATGTGTTCTGCTTATCGATAAAAGCAGAATTCTTTAGAGTGGCTTCATTGATCTTTATATATAATTCAGAATAATTATCACAGATGTCATATAAGTAATTAAGTAGAAAATGTTTTGAAAATTTAAAGATGCTGTACTAAATGTGATTATCCAAATGTCTGAGCCTAATATTTTGTGACTGGCCATTGCTTAGGGATTAATCCTATAACCCAAATCATGTCCACTGATTATTGGTGGGAAAAGACTGCTTTTTATCTTATTAAATAAATGTTCTTAAATTATGAAAAATCAAAATAATACCATTTGCCTTATAATACAGTTTTGAAATGTTTTCTTTCCAGGGATCAGTTTCTGGTATAATCAATTCTCTTTAAACATGAGGTTAAATATGATTTGTTGTCAATAAAATAGATTGTTGGAATTTGAAAATTTCTACTCTCACAAGTGATATTAAGCAGCATTAAGTAATAAACATCTACTAATTCAGGTGTTCAATTTGTTTAGGTTCCTTATTTATCTCACACATTCTTCTACTTGTTCTGGTGGGGAAGAACTTACATTATACATACTATTTCTCATATTTTTGCAAGTGGAAAGACCACACTTTCTCATGAAGATATTCAGTATATGTGAATGATATAAAGGAATAATAGCACCATAGGTATTTTCAGCTAATGGGATGATGAATGGAGCAATTTTAAGCATGGTACTAGACTGTATCGGATGGTAAGCACTCTAAAACAATTCAAATCTGTTTTCAATTTATACATGTACATTGGATAATATTATCTCCATGATATAGGATACAGAAAGAGGAAGAAGATTAATTACTTATTAACAGGGAGTATAACCAAGCAGGACATAGAAATAGCATATGGACTATGTGTTCCTGTTTAACTTTTCAACGAATAAATATTCTTGGAGAACAAATTTAAGAACAAACTGTAGGCAATTGAAGATGCATTACAGAAGACTTGGTTCTCTCTAGACAATTACAAAACAATTCTTTGAGTATAAATGGGAAATGAAGAAGAAAAGCATACTGAATAAAAATACTTTTAACTGAAATTTAAAATCCATTTACTCAGAGAACAATAGATGATAATTGTTGAAACCTTCAATTAGGTTACACATTTTGTTCTCTTTTAAGTAAGTACCCTATTTTTTTCTCTGCATTAAATATAGTTAATAATAGTTTGTAACATACAGTTAATTCTACCAAAAAGTGGTGGCAATGATAACAAAAACTTATCAGTATATGGTACCATCTTAAAACAGCTTTAGACTTAATTTAACATTTTGTTTCCTGGTTTGTGAGTAGGGGAAAGAAAGGCACATTTAATATTTTTTAAACCAAAACAAACATTGAATTTTAATCTTTTAATATTTTAATATTTTAATCTTTCTCACATTAAAAATTTTCATAGTTACTGAATTTTGTAGTTTCTTAGGTTAAGATGATAAAAAAGTACAATGAATCAAAGGAACTGTCAGGAACTCATAACACTGCAATTAAATGTATTATAGTTAACACACTTAAATATAATGCATTAATTGAAATTTCACATTGTTCTTTTTGTGTTAAATGCATTTTTTTTGCAACAATGAGTGTCAAACCCATGATGTCATACATGCTAGGCATGTGTTTCAATTCTGAGGCATACCCTCTGTCCTCCTTTTTTTTTTTTTTAATTTAATTTTTGAGACAAGTTCTCTAGCCTCCGACTTAGGATCCTCCTCACTCAGTGTCTGGACTAGATGGAATAGCTAGGAATACAGGCATGTACCAAGGTACCCTGCAATACTTTGTTTTATATAATACTGTCACCTTGTTTTTCATTACATACAAAAATTCTCCATATAACACTTTCAATACAAATAAATTTGCTAGTTTCTTGATAAAGTACAGAAATTTGATTTCTAATTATCAAACCCAACAATGACAAAATTATCTGGAGTTATGGTGCAGTTCAAACAAAGGTATAATCACATTGGTTTTATTTGAGATGCATCATACTTAAGCTTTAAGGCATGAAACAGTTAGTCTCACTGAAGATATCATTAGCACTAAAAATCCTCTCATTCCTTCTCCCATTTTAAAATTTTTCTGTAGTAGGTGGTATTTACCTGATCTGTGGATTTTTTTATACTCGTACTTCTTATCTAACTTATTACTCTGACTGATCAGAACTCAAGAAAGCAACTTCAAAGACAACAAATAATCCAATACACAAGTGGGCAAAGCAACTGAATAGATAGTTCTCAAGTGAAGAAGTTTGAAAGGCCATGAAAGACATGAAAAAATGTTCAATATTCTTAACCATTGTTGTTGTTATTGTTAGGTGCTGTGGAGGCCAATCTGACTCATAGCTACCCTATGTACAGCAGATCGAAACACTTGCCAATTCTGTGCCAGGCAAACAATCTTATTTATGTTTAAGCCCATTGTTATAGACACTGTGTCAATCCATCTGGTGAAGGGTTTTCCTCTTTTGTGTTCACCTGCCTCTCTCCCAAACATGATGTCCTTCTCCAGGGATTGAGCTCTCCTGACTACATGTCTGAAATATGTAAGACCAGTCTGGCCATTCTTGCTTCCAAGGAGCACTCTGGTTGCACTTCTTCTAGGACAGATGTGTTGATTCTTTTGGCAGTCCATGGGATATTCAATAGACATCTGCAGCACCACAATTCAAAAGCATCTTTTCCTGTCTCCCTTGTTCAATGTCCAATTTTCACAACCATATAGTGTCACTGAAAATACCATGGCATGAGTCAGATGCACCTTCGTCTTCAATATGACATCTTTGCTTTTCAATACTCTAAAGAGATCTTTTGCCACAGCTTTTCCTAGAGCAATGCATCTTTTGATTTCTTGACTGCTGCTTCCACGGGTGTTGATTATAGAGCCAAGTGAAGCAAAATCTTGGACAACCTCAATCTTTTCTCCATTTAATGTGAAATTGCGTGCTGACCCAATTGTAAGGATTTTTGTCTTGTTGATGTTTAGTTGCAACCCATACTGAAGGCTATGATCTTTGATCTTCATTAGTAAATGTTTTAAATCCTCTTCACTTTCAGCAAGCAGACTGGTGTCATCTGCATAATGCAGGGTATTAATGAGTCTTCCTCCAATCTTGATGCCATGTTCTTCCTCATAAAGTCCAGCTTCTTGGATTATTTGCTCAGCGTATAAATTGAAGAGATAGGGTGAACGTACACAGCCCTGGCTCACACCTTTCTCAGCTTTAAACCACTCAGTGTTTCCTTGTTCTATTCAAACAACTGCCTCCTGGTTCATGTACAGATTCCTCATGAGCATAATAAGGTGTTCTGGTATTCCCATTTTCTGAAGTGTTATCCGTAATTTATTATGATCCACACAATCAAATGCCTTTGCATAGTCAATAAAACATAGATAGACATCTTTCTGATATTCTCTGTTTTCAGCTAATATCCACCTGACATCAGTAATGATGTCCCTGGTTCCCCGCCCTTTTCTGAATCCCACTTGATTTTCTGGTAATTCCCTATCTATATACTGCTGCAGCCACTTCTGAATGATCTCTAGTAGAATTTTGCTGGTGTGCGATATTAATGATATTGTCGGATAGTTTGCACATTCAGTTGGATCCCCTTTTTTGGGAATAGGCACAAATATGGATCTCTTCCAGTCAGTTGGCCAAGTAGCTGTTTTCCAAACCTGTTGGCACAAACATGTTAACACCTCCAGTGCTGCATCTGTTTGTTGAAACATCTCTATTGGTATCGCATCAATTCTCAGAGCCTTGTGTTTCCCCAGTTCTTTCAAGGCAGCTTCCACTTCATCCTTCAACACCATCGGTTCCTCTTCATATGCAACCTCTTGGAATGGTTGGTCATCTACCAATTCTTTCTTGTATAATGACTCTGTGTATTCTTCCCATCTTCTTTTGATGTTTCCTCCATCATTTAATATTTTCACTGTAGAATCTTTCACTACTGCCACTTGAGGCTTGAATTTTTTCTTCACTTCCTTAAGCTTCAGAAACACAGACCATGTTCTTCCCTTTTGGTTTTCTGACTCCAGCTCATTGAACATGTCATTATAACATTTGTTTTTGTCTTCTCGAGCTGCCTTCTGAAATCTTCTGTTTAGTTCCTTAACTTCATCATGTCTTCCTTTTACTTTAGCTGTTTGACATTCAAGGGCAATTTCTACTGTTTCTTTTGACATGTAATTTGGTCTTTTCTTTTTTCTTGTCTTTTTAAGAACTTTTTGCTTCCTTCTTGAATGATATCTTTTATGTCATGTCACAACTCTTCTGGTCTCCTATCATTTGTGTGTAATGCATTAAGCCTATTTTTGAGGTAGTCTCTGAACTCAGGTGGATTATACTCAAGGTCATATCGTGGCTTTCGTATACTTGCTCTAATTTTCTTCAGCTTCAGTTTGAACTTGCATATGAGAAGTTGATGGTCTGATCCACAGTCAGCACCTGGCCCTGTTTTGTCATTTTGTATAGAGCTTTTCCATCATCTCTTTCCACATATGTAGTCAATTTGATTCCTGTATGCCCCACCTGGTGACGTCCATGTGTATAGTCTCTGTTTATGATGTTGGAAAAATGTATTTGGAATGAAAATGTCATTGGTCTGACAAAATTCTATCATGTGATCTCCAGCTTCGTTTCTGTCACCAAGACCATATTTTCCAACTACTGGGCCTTCTTGTTTGTTTCCAACCTTTGCATTCCAGTCACCAGTGATTATCAGTATGTCTTGATTGCATGTTTGATCTATTTCAGATTGCAGACGCTGATAGAAGTCTTCCCTTTCTTCATTTGTGGCCTTAGTGGTGGGTACATCAATTTGAATCATAGTCATATTAACTGGCCTTCCTTGTAGGTGTATGGATATTATTCTATCACAGACAACATTGTATTTCATGACAGATCTTGAAATGTCTTTTTTGATGATGAATGCAACCCCATTTCTCTTTAGTTTATCATTCCCAGCATAGTAGACCATATGATTGTCTGACTCACAATGGCCTATGCCTGTCCATTTTAGCTCACTGATGCCTACAATTTCAATGTTTATGCGCTCCATTTCTCTTTTAACAATTTCTCATTTGCCTTAATTCATACTGTGTACATTCCATGTTCCAATTATTAACGGATGTTTACAGTTGTTTCTCCTCATTTTGAGTCATGCCACATCAGCAAATGGAGGTTCCCGGGGCTTTACCCCATTTCTGTCATCACGGTAGACTCTACCTTGAGGAGCCAAGTCTTCCCCAGTAGTCTTGTGAGTGTCTTCCAACCTGGGCGGCTCATTTTCCAGCACTATACCTGACAGTGTTTCTTTGTTTTTCATGAGGTTTTCAATGGCTAGTTGTTTCAGGAGTTGTTTGCCAGGTCCTACTCCCTAGTCTGTCTTAGTCTGGAAGCTCAGCTGAAAACCTGCCCACCATGGGTAACATTGTTCATATCTGAAGTACCAGTGGCAGAGGTCTCAGCCTCATCGCAACACACAAGCCCCCACAGTGCAGCAAACTGACAGACATGTGGGGGCCTTAGCCATTAGGGAAATACAAATCAAAACAACTCTGAGAGTCCACCTTACTCCAGTAAGAATGGCCAAGATCAAAAAACAAAAACAAAAACAAAAACAAATGCTGGTGAGGTTGTGGAGGAGAAGGAATCCTCTTACACTGTTGGTGGGACTGTAAATTGGTTCAACCACTTTGGAAATCAATATGGGGATACCTGAGAAAACTAGAAATGGAACTGCCATACAACCCCATTATACCACTACTGGGAATATACCCAAAGGGAGACTAGTCATCATACCACAGAGACACATGCATCTCCATATCCAGTGTAGCACTTTTCACAATAGCAAGGATATGGATTCAGCCAATGTGCCCATCAACGGAAGAATGGATAAAAAAAGTTATGGTACATAAACACAATGGAATACTACTCACCAATTTTAAAAAATTAAATAATGTCATTTGCAGTAAATGGATGCAATTGGAGATCATCTTAAGCTAACAAACACAAGACTAAAACCAGAAATATCATCTGTTCTCACTCATATGTGGGTACTGAATCATACTTAAAGGAAGGAAATAATCCTACACATAAATTGAAATATAAAAAATGCACAATTAAACTTAGCATAGAAGGGACAATTTAAGGAGTGGAAAGGAAGAGGGAGGGATCTAGCAGAGGGAAGTAAAAATTGGAGCAGATTGGATGGAAAGGAGAGTCAATGTGGATGGATGAAGGGGGAGAGGTCAATTTCAACGTAAACAGCTCAACATCATGAGTATGTTGGAAAAATAGAGGAAGATAACCCAAATAAATATCAGAGTTTAACTAAAAACTAGACATAAGGATTTATAAACTGTGTGGTTCACTGGCTGTGCTTCTAGAAGTGATATAAAGGATGCATAATGGAAAAATTCATTGCTGTATTATTCTATACCCTATCATCATTTACTAATAAAGGGAGAAAATAAATCCTTTCATTCCTCGAGCACCATATATTTCAGATCTACCTTTTAAACTGCAGAAAATCACATCACAGTACAGTACTGAATTTGAGACTAGTTAGTCAGTGTTATTTTAGCAATAAAATTGTATGGAAATAACATAGAAAACTCTAAAATGTTTCTATAAATATTGACAAAATTTCTCAATATTTTCAAGTTTTTATTTGTCCCTATCAGTATCACTGGTTTTGACAAGCTTGATTACAAGCATATGATTAATTAATTGCAAATGTAGATATTGATGTTTATTTGTGGTTTGAGTGGTTTAATATTTTAATTCTTTTGACATATATTTTCAAATATTTTAAGCGTTGGAGTATTACTTAAGATGTCAAGTGTTCATTATGTCAAGATAAGTAAATATTTTCATTACTGACAAACTAAATATTTCCATAAACTTTCAACAAGCTTTCAATAACAGTTCTTAGCTTTTTGTTACATTAAATGTATTAAAATCAAATTGAAAATGTATAGTTTAAGCCGGGAACGGTGGCTCGGGCCTGTAATACCAGTGTCTAGGAAGGTGGAGGCAGGAGGATCACAAGTTTGAGACCAGAGGTAGTCTGAATAATTTAGCTAGCCAACTGTCTCAAAAAGTAAGAAAAAAAATGGGCTGATGGTGCAGCTCATTGGTACAGCACTTGCAAAGCATGCAAGTGGGAGGCACTGGGTTCACCTCCCAGTACTGAAAAAAAAAAAGAAAAGAAAAAGAAAGAAAGAAAATGTACAATTTAAACATAATGCTTCTCTCTTACTGTCAGTATCTCTTCAGAAAGAATCACTATTTGTTTAGACTTAATCCTTAATTATTCATATCCTTAGTTTACATGAGAAATTGATTCGTAACTTGCACACATATACCTATGGTGTCTGACCCCATCAGATCTCAGAAGCTGAGTAGGGTCTGGTATAATAAGTTCTTGGATGAGAGACTGCCTGGGAACATTAGGTACTGTAGGTTTTGTAGAAGGACCCATCAGCACATATCCAAAACAATCAGCCATTGAAAACCCTATGAACAGTATAGAAGCATTGGCATATTGCCAGGCATTGCATAATGTCAGGGAGAGTTTCATTTGTTTTACATAGTGGTATGAGTGGTACCTGACTTGATGACACACAAGAACTGATGCATAAATTTTGCTTATTTTTGAAATTATAAGCCACTTAATTCTACTATTTTTCTTAATGTGAACTAGTCCAAAACAGAACCATGTTTCACCTAACAATGGTCATACCCATAGATTCCTTTCCACATTTCTCTTTAAAAAGTTATTTTCTCCAAATCTAAATTAATTTAAAGGTTGAAATTAATTCTCATAGACTTCAAATAAGATCCAAAGTATTTAAATAGATCAAGGATGACCTTCATTTTATTATTTCTTTTTACTAATATTTTCAATTGTTATCCTTGCTTCTTCTAGTTAGGGACCATTGAGTCATTTCCAACTCATAGCGACCCTTATAGGGTTTTCAATGACTGACTGTTTTGGGATTGCCTTGGGAGTGGATTGCCATGTCCTTCTCCCATGTTTGTGGTGCTGGGAATCGAACTCAGGACCTCAGAGACTGCACAGCAGCTCTCTATCAACTGAGCTAAATCCCAGCCCTCATACAATGACATACATGTGTGAAAATTTCAAAATGAAACCCATTATTTTGCATGATAATGAAAAATAAATAAAAATAAAAATGAAAATATAAAAAATAAAAATATTTGAAAATTAAAAATTGGAAATAAATGACAAATGGAAATACCAGAAAAAATACAATGCCATATATGGTTTACATACATACAGTATGTATGACTGACATAATTGAGATGCTGTTACACCTATAAGCACAATCATTACTGGGCCACATACTATAGAAAATTATTTGCTTTTATTGATGCCTTTGATAGATATATGCCAATTGAGTTTCTCATTATTTCATAATACAACTTGGTATAATACCTAATATATCACTATATAACCAGAACACTGAATCCAAAATTGACACTACAAGAATTAATCTAATCAACTGTAGAAAACAAGGGTAAACAAATGCTTTCTTTATTGATTATATATGATTTTTATAGAAAATTTATTTTGAATATTTTTTCTTTTGGCAGTATTAGTGTGGTGAACCCAGGGTCTTGTATAGGTTCTGCAAATGCTGTACCACTGATTTGCACCTCCAACCCCTTTTTGATTTTTATTTTTGAGACAGAATCTCTCTAAATCGGACAATTTGTCTCTGACCTTGAAATCTTAATCTTTCTGTCTCAACCTCCTGAGTAGCTGGGATACAGGCATTTTCCATGGCACCTGACTATTTTGAATATTTTATATCAGTAGTTCAATCATAACTTTAAAAAAACTTCATTATCACTAGCTCTTATTAGTGGCAAGTAAAACAAATACATTTTTCTTTATAATCTTTATACAGATAAAACTGTTATAAATATCTGCAATACAATTTATTTTACTTACACATGTATTATTTAAGAATTAATTTACCACTAACTTGCATTCTGTGATTTTGCTATGTTAGATTGAGATTGTTGTTACATGCCATCAAGTCATGTCTGACACCTAGCACCCCTTACATGGTTTTCAATGGCTGATTGTTTTGGAGCTGTTTTCTTGAGTGGATTGCCACATCCTCCTCCTGTTTTTGCAGTGCTGGAATTGAATCCAGGGACCTCAGGAATTATGGAGCAGCACTCCTTCTACTGAACTAAAGCTCAATTAGATTGAGATATATAATCTCTATTTAAGCATTAAAATGACAGAAAATTTTTTCATATATTTGAGGCAGATTATACAAACAAGTTGAGATGCTAAGAGGCTGGTATTCAGATGAAAAATAGTCTATTCTCTGTGATAAATTATTCATTTAAGATTTGTAGATTATGAAATTATCATCTATTCCATACAGAGTGAAAAATGATTACCAAGACAAAACTATTTTCAAATAAGTCATCTAGAAGAAGTGCAATTTACAAAGTAAACTCAAGACTTCTTAGAGCACAGTGGGAAGCCAGACCTGTTCATTAATTTGTAAAATGGAGCAGATGATTTTAAACTCCATGTTTAATATAAAACAATTTAGAGTCACAGAGTTACCTCATATCTTATTTACTACACTTGGCTTATTTGATAAATCAGTTAAAGAGTCTATCATTTACATAAGGCATTCTTTTAAAACTATTATAGTTATGTGAAAATAAAATATAAAATTGTATTTACAACATGAGGGAACAACATTTTTGCATTTTGCCTTAATTTTTATTATAGGATTTTTAAAAGAAAAATTTATGGTATATACAATGACTCTACAAGTTTCCATTTGTAATTGGTGGAAACATAGACAGTTGAGACTTTTCTGTTTTTCATTTGTTTATAGCTCAGGCATTTAATACTATTGAACCTTGCACATTAGATTAAAATTATTCAATTATTGCTTAGGACTTCTCCAATAGTTAATAAAAATACCTATTCAGAGAGAAGTATGTGAATTGGAGTTCTTTCTGTTAATCAAGTGTAATTCTCTTTCATAAATTTGAAATGAAAAGCATATATTTGTAAGAGGAACAACTCGGATTCAATACAGTAACATAATATAGAATTCAACAAAATTTGCTATGTCAGTGACCTCATGACTTAAAAACAAACAAAAAATAAGCTTAGGTTATACATATCTATTTATACTGTTGGGGGCTGGGATTTAGCTCAGTTGGTAGAGTGCCACTCTGCAGTCTCTGAGGTCCTGAGTTCAATTCCCAGCACCACAAAAATGGGAGAAGGACATGGCAACCCACTCCCAAGGCAATCCCGAAACAATCTGCCATTGAAAACCCTATGAGGGTCGCTATGAGTCGGACATGACTCCATGGCATCTAACAACAATATATACTGTTGAGTAAATCTTATCAAAAATGAAGAAATCATTAATACTTAGAAACCATAAACAATACAAAAAATTTAGGAAAACATTTATTTAACACCCAAAATTTTTTGTCCTGTTATAAAAATTGGCTTAGTGTTTCTTCTCTTTAACATTACTAAAAGTTGGATTAATAGCTACTATTTCCACAGCACAATCACTAAATTTAAGTACTTGCCTGGGATGTGTGAAGCCCTGGGCTCAACCAGCTAGTACTACAAACAATAAAAATAAATAAAAGGTAGAGCTTATAAAGTTATTCATAATATCAATCGAAAGTTACCCAGAATTTTCTGATCATATATATGCTTCTCTTATTCTTAAAATATGAAAATAAGTTTAAAAAATGTTCAGCTTACATATGCTTAAAAATTTGCACATTATAATAATATTTTTAAAAATAAAGTTCTCAATTCGGGGGGATTTCTCTTTTTTCTTATACACCTTTGTATCTACTTACTGGTTTACATTCTAATTTTGGCAAATATGTAAGATAATTGGACAGCATTATCAATTCTAAATGATTCTGATGTTTCTGGAGAAAAAAAGCAATATTTATCTTTGTGTACTATTGACTTCTCAATTTAATAAGTACAAATTCATCTGACAAAGATTAAAAGTACCTAAAGAACATAAGTAGGAAATATAACTAAAGGATAAATATCACAAAGATTATACAAATGTAAAAAATGTTAAAGTGTTTACCAGTGGCTAAAAAATTATAACAGAGACTACAATACAGCCATTAAAATAATTCTACATAAATATAAAATTATGTCTTCATAATTATATAATGTGTTTGAATGTGTATCTTTTCTGTGTGGAGAGGATACTAAGTATTAGGCATACAGAACTAGACACATATGTGGTAACTTTCTT
>VMDO01032582.1:0-18829 GCA_007922755.1 Pedetes capensis | reverse complement strand
CAGGCTGGCCTTGAAGTCGCAGTTCTGCCTCAGTGTCCCACATACTGGAACTACAGGTGTGCTCCATATGCCCAGCCAGAAGCTGTTCTTGCTCTCTGCCCAGAATGAGCCAGACTGGGTGATGCTACTATCTCTAGAAGCCACAGAGACTCTTTGACAGTGAATATTTGGGCCTTTGAAAAGAGCCAGGTGAGCCGGGAGTCTCTGGGGCAGGCTGCCCAGGAAAGCCTGCTTCATTGCACAGCTGGTAAGGGTGAGGCCTGGCAATCAGGGGCAGACAGGCAGGTGGTAGAAATTCTGTCTCTGTGGTTCCAAGGCAGCCTCCAGTTCCTTGGTTCTCCACTCCCCAGAAATGCTGCCCTGCTCTCACACCCATCCATCACCACATGTGACAGCAGTCAGGCTATTGTGAATATTGTGTGCTCACAGGATCCCACAGTGATGGTTCAGGAAGGGATTCCATGATCATTACTTTTGTTATTTTGAGACATGATGTGTAGTCCAGGCTGGCCTTGAACTGAAGATCCTCCTGCCTTGGCCTCCCAAATGCTAGGATTACAGGCATGTGCCACCACACCTAGCTTCCATAGTCATTACTTCTGACTCATTTAAAATTTTGAAGAAATTGGATCTGAGAGTGTCAGTGAATTGTCCAGAGGCACATAGTTTGTGACAGATCCAGTAATCAAAGACAGTGTCATTCAATCCGCCACAGGTCCATGTTGTTCCTGTTTTAGTAGTTTGTTTATTGATTTGATGAGTAGTGTCTGTCATATGTCTAATCTACCATTTATTTATGCATTCCCCTGTGATGTATATTTGGATGCTTGACATCCGTAAACATTTCATCTGCACGTTTCTTTGTGTGGACACATCTTCATTCTCTTGAGTTAATACCAAGAAGTAAGTGGAATCGCCGGGTCTCATAATAAGTACATATTCAGCATCGTAAGAAACTTTCAAACTGGTTTTCAAAGTGGGTGTTCCATCTTGTATCCCCACCAGCAATGTGCTTTAAGTTGCTGTGCAGCACTGCATCTTTACCAGCACTTCATAACAACGGTTTTTTGACTTGACCCATTATATTAAGTTTATAGCAGTATTTCAGTTTGGTTTTAATTTGCCACCACACCTTCCTAATGTTTAATAATGATTAATATTCCTAATGTTTAATAATGAGCATCTTTTTGTTTGTCTGAGGGCAGTGCTTGTTTTTTTTTTTTTCATCTTAAAAAATTGTTTTTTATTACTGATTTGAAGTTATATACATTCTGTCAGGCCTTCAAACCCATGGAAAATTGGGTTCAGGTGCAGGTTCAACCTGTTAAAATTTAGAGGGTTCAGGTTCAGTTCTGGTTTGGGTTCAGATCTTATGTGTAGGTAGCAGGGCTTCAGACTGAACCAGGATCCGAGCCCTGAACTTTTCTGGTTCAAACATTTTTAATAATTTTCCTGAATTTCAACCTGAACCTGAACCCAGTGAAAAATGGAGTTTGGGTTCAGCTTTTAGTGTTTTGTTGGTGGTGGTTTTTGTATCATTAACTATTTAAAAGTTGAAAAAGAAATTTATTTGTCTATCTTAAAGGGTTAAATCTTTAGGATTAAAATTTTAAACCTAAACCCACCCCTGGTGCAGTGGCGCACACTTGTGACCCCAGCAACTAAGGAAGTAGAGGCAGGAGGACTGCAAGTTGGAGGCCACAGGGAGCCTGTATAAGTCAGCAAGACCCTGTCTCAAAACAAAAATAAAAATAACGAGGGGGTTGGGGGTGCAACTCAGTGGTGGAGCATTGGCAAAGTGTGTGCAAGGCCCTGGATTCAGCCCTCCAGTACTGGGGGGGAAAAAGACCTGAGCCCAAACCCTCCACATTTTAACATGTTGAACCCACACCCACACCTCAACCCAGTTTTCCTGGGTTTTAACCCCTTTATTCTATAAAATATTTCTTCAGATAAGTGATTTATAAATATTGTCTCTCATATGGTTTGGGGTTTTTCTCATATTCCTTTTTTATCTTGAGCATTTTCTTTTTTTATTTATAAATGTTAATGGGATACAGAGTAGTAAATCATTTGATGTAGCCATTACACGATTATTAAGTCAGTTTTGCTTATGCATCCATCCATCACCTTGCAGATTTTGGAGAACAGGAGGAATGAAAGAAAAAAACATAGGAATTTTAGTTAATATGTAATGGCGGGCATGTGCAACCATGGGCTATACCCTCATTGATTTTTTCCACTCCCTGGGCGGATTCCTGCCTGGCACAGGCTGCGGTGGAAGTTCCCCTCTGGGCAAGCTGGGCTGCTTTCTCTCCAGTTCTGCAGGCGGCCATTTCCCTGTGACCTCAGGTGTCTGATGAATCTGAGAATGGTGAGTTTTTAGTTTTGTGGTGGTCTGCTGTGAGGATGAGTGCGACCACCTCCAGCTCTTAGTGTCAGCCTGGAAACCAAGTGCCTCTTCATTCCCTGATTCTCTTTGGGATTTTTTGACTCTTTAGTATGCCATGGAGAGCCAGGACTGTTCAAGCCAAGGGTCAGCCAGGACAGTGGTGACTGTTTTGTCTCTCCATGTCCCCTCCTGGGGTTCTGAGAGCTTGTACCTCAGACAGCAGGACAGGTACCATGTTCACATTTTTCTCCCCCATGGGTCTGTCTTGCCTTATGGAAACCCACTGACATCTTTGGCAAGCCTCCATCTGTCTTCTGGTTGCTCTGCATGGGGAGAGTTTTCAGGGCTGTTGTTGTTGTTAGGTGCCCTCCAGTCGGTATCCGACTCATAGGGACCCTCTATACAATAGGGGAAACACTATTGTCAGTGCTTCTCTGCTGTTCATAGGGTTTTCAATGGCAGATTGATTTTTGGGAGGGGGTTGCCAGGTCCTTCTCCCAAGCCTACAGCTTCTGGTGTTCCCAGGTGGTCTCTCATCCAGGTACTAACCAGGCCCGACCCTGCTTAGCTTCCGAGATCTGACGGGATCGGATGCCACAGGGCTACAACTGCAGGTAATGTCGCACCCCATGACAGATGCTCCCACCAGGTGGTCGTCAGAGGTCCAGCTCAGAGGATGTGGAGCATCCGGGGCCAGAGCCCTCATCCTTCTGCTCCTCGGGTCCATCGGGCAAGCCATGCATGGGAAGGGGCCATGCTCCAGAGGAGGGGCCCCCACAGTCACCCCAAATGACTGCTGCATTCATCCACAGGCCTTCTCAGGGTGGTGCAGCCTTTGCTGTCTTCTAATTCCTTCCAAAATGAGGACGACCCCTCCCCACTGCTGCATCAGAGAACATGGGCTGCATGGTCAAGTGAAAAGAACACGTGCAATATAATGAAGTCGAACGCTTTCTCCCAGCTGAGGGCCTCAGCCGCCACACGTGCAGGTGATGGACATCATTTGTTGAAAATTTTTCATGTATCAGAACACCACATAGTTCCCTACATATATACAATTTTTATGTTTTCACATCAATTTAAAATTAAACATATGTGTGTTGTTGTTGGGTGCCATCAAGTCAGTGTCCGACTCATAGCAACCCTGTGTACAACAGGTGAAACAGTATTGTCAGTGCTTCTCTGCTATTCATAGGGTTTTCAATGGCGGATTGATTTTTGGGAGTGGTTTGCTGGGTCCTTCACATGTGCGTGTGTGTGTATGGAACTTAGTATAGAGGAAACAACTGTTTTTAACAGGACAAAGGAGTTGAATAGATATTTTTCAAAAGAAGACATACAAATGGGCAATAGATACATGAAAAAAATCTTCAACATCTCCAGTCATCAGGACAACACATCAAAAGCCCAATGAGCTATCATGGTACACCTGTTAGGATGGCTCGTGTCAAGAAACAAAAAGTGTGTTGGGAAGGATGTGGGGAAAAGGGAATCCTTGCAGACTTTTGTTGGGAATGTAAATTAATACAGCCACTGTAGAAAATAGTGTGGAGGCTCCTCAAGAAATGGAAAATAGAACTCCCATATGGTCCAGCAGTCCCGCTACAGGGTGTACATCCAAAGAACTGAAGGCAAGATGCCAAAGGGACATCTTTGCTCCTGTGTTCTTTGTAGCACTATTCATAATAGTATATGGCTGGGGCTTCCTGGGCTTGAAAACATCAACTGATGAACAGATTTACAAACTGTGGTACGGTTACACCAATATGATTCTGCCTTTTAAAAGAAGGAAACTGTCACTTGGGACAACATAGGTGAGTCTGGAGGACATTACGTGATATAAGCCAGGCACAGAAAGACAAATAGCATAGGCCCTCTCTTAAACATGGAATCTAAAAACGTCTCTCTCATAGAGCAGAAAGGTGGTTGCTGTAGGCCCAGACTCCATGCCTGCCCAGTGGACTCAGTGACCAGGTCAACCTCACAGCCCCAAGTTTTAGACACTTCCTGCTGCCACATAGACCCCAGTGGCCCTGGCCTCCAGATCACCCCCAGCATCAAGCTGGCCCCCACATCCTCAGGCTTCAGGCCTCCCCCAGCACCAGACTGACACCCACAGACTCAGTCATCAGGCCAATACCTGCAGACCCAACCTCCAAGCTGGGCCCTGTGCCTGTCAGATCCGGGCCCACCCAGTACCAAGCTAGCCCTTGTGACCCCAGCCTTTAGGGCTGCCTCAGTGCCAGGTGAGTTCCCCTTATCTCAGACATCATGAGGGACGCCAAATAGGAACCTAGGCCTGCCCAGTGCTAGGCTGGTTTCATGTAGCCCCACTGCCTAGGCCATCCCCGTGGCCCCATACTATAGCAGACCCAGGGGCCAGCCCTGTCCCAGTAGGGCTCGGCACTAGACAAACCAATTGGGGGCCCAGGCCTAGCACTGGCTGTGTATACCCAGGTCCCAAGTCAGCCTTTGCAGACTAGCTTGTAGGCCAGCACCAGCAGACAGACTCCAGACAAAAGACCACAGTCCACAATTGTAGGCTTCACGCTGCCTGCTGTGGCTCCACGCTACAGAGGACCAAGTGTCTAGCCTGCTCCAGCAGACCCAGAATCCAGGTCTACCCCAGTAGACCTCCATAACAGGCCAGCCCCTGGGAACTGAGGCTAAAGGCCCATTTCAGCACCAGCTCAGCCCTTGGGAACCCAGGTCCAGGCCCACCTGTCTTAGGGGCTCCAGGAGCAAATCTGGCCTCAGACTATGCCACATGGCCTACCCAAGAATCTCTGTGGACGGGCTGACTGGTAAAGAGCTTTCCCGGACAAAGCAGCCTGGGAAGACTGGAATGAGTCCCGACTTTGAAGTGCAGACATCCACATAGGGCAAAAGAAACCGTGGAAAGCCAAGGAGGTGTAACACCAACAAGAAGACACAGTCTCCTAGAAACTGACGCCAGAGGAGTGGAAACGTGAAAAGTACTTAAAATAATTGTTTTAAGAGAGATGAGCATACTTCAAGAAAATAGAGAAAATTCAGGAAGCCAAGTATTTCTTTTTAGTTGGTTGTTGTTATCTTGTTTTTTGTGTGTTAGGAATTGAACCCAGGTGTTTGCTAAATTGGATGAGCTGCCTCTGGCCTTGAACTGTAGATCTTGTTGCCTCAGCCTCCCAAGTTGCTGAGATTACAGGTGTGGACCACTACACCCAGCAAGATTGTTTACGCTGAGGATCAAACTCAGGGCTTTTTGCATGCTAGGCAAGCACTTTACCACTAAGCTACATCTCCAGCCTTGTTTTTTGTTTTTGTTTTTGCTTTTGTTTTTTAAGTATATTTTATTTACTTTTGAAATTTTTAACTTTTTGTTGTTGTTGTTGTTGTTTTTGTTTTTGTTTGAGACAAGGTCTCACTTATGAGCCCAGGCTGGCTTGGAAAGCACTATGTAACACAGACTGGCCTTGAACTCTGGATCCTCCTGCCCTGCATTCTCACCAGCATTTGTTGTTGGGGGGTGGGGGGAAACACTCTTTAATACACCAATTTTTAGAGCAGTTTTAGGTTCAAGATAAAATTAAACATAAAATATAGAGTTCCTATATACACATTTAGCCTGCAGCGGTAGCCCTGTGGCATCCGATCCCGTCAGATCTCAGAAACTAAGCAGGGTCGGCCTGGTTAGTACCTGGATGGGAGACCGCCTGGGAACACCAGAAGTTGTAGGCTTGGGAGAAGGACCTGGCAACCCCCTCCCAAAAATCAATCTGCCATTGAAAACCCTATGAACAGCAGAGAAGCACTGACAATAGTGTTTCCCCTATTGTACAGAGGGTCGCTATGAGTCAGATACCGACTTGATGGCACCTAACAACAACAACATATACACAGTTGCGCCTACTATGAGCACCCCACACCGGATTGACATTGTTACAACCAGCTGAATCTACATTTACGCATCATTATTACCCAATGTCCAGTTTACATCAGAATTCACTTAGTGTTGTGCATCCTATGGGCTTGGATAAATATACAATGACATGTATTCACCACTACAGTGTCCCGCTGGATCTTTTCACTGCCTTCAAATCCTCTGTTCTCTGTCTGTTCATCCCTTAACTCTTGGAAACCACTGACTTCCTTTTCTCTCTGAATAGGATTGCCTTTTCCAGAGTATCATTGACTTGGAATCATGCAGTGTGTTGGTAGGTGCTGTCCGAATTGGGTCCAATTCATAGTGACCCTATGTATAACAGAGGAAACACTACCTGACACTGTGCCATGCACACAGTCTTTTTATATTTGAGCCCATTGTTGCAGCCACCATGTTTCTTTTCATTTTGAGTCATGCCATATCAGCAACTAGCGGTCCCTGGGGCTCTACTCCATTCTGTCATTAAGATCAACTCTTACTTTGAGGAGGCAGCTCCTCCCAGTCATTTTTTGAATGCCTTCCATCCTGGGGGGGGCTCATTTTCCAGCACTATATTTGATAGTGCTTCTCTGCTATTCATAGGGTTTTCAATGGCTAATTGTTTCTGGAGTGGGCTGCCAGGTCCTCCCTAGTCTGTCTTAGTCTGGAAGCTCAGCTGAAACCTGTCCATCATGGGTGGCCCTGCTGGGATCTGAAATATCTATGGCATAGCTTTCAGCATCACAGCAACACACTAGCCCCCACAGCACAACAAGCTGACAGATACATGAGGGATGCAGTGTGTAGCCTTCCCAAAATGACTTCATTCACTTAGAAGTTTGCATTTAAGGTTCATTCTTGTCTCTTAATGACTTGATAACTCATTTATTCTTTACTGCCGAATATGCCATTGTCTGGATGTACAGTAAGTTTGTTCCCTTACTAAAGGGCGTCTTGGTCACCTCCAAGTTTTGGCAGTTATGAAAAAACTTCTGTAAACATCTGTTTGTGGACATAAATTTTCAACTCATTTGGGAATTATTTTCAATAGGTATAAAAGTTCAGTTGTGTAAGACTCACACAGTTGTGTGGGTGGCTGGTGGTGATGGGAGTGCAATAATATAAGTGTACTTACTGCCACTGAACAGCACCCTTAAATATGGTTATGATGGACCATTCGGTATTATGTGTATTTTTCTTAAAAAGACGAAAGCATAGGCAGGTGTGGTAGTGCATGCCTGCAATCCCAATGACCTGGGAAGCCAAGGCAGAAGCATCACAGTTTGGAGGCCAGACGGGGCCTGTGGAAACTAGCAGGACCCTGTCTCAAGATAAAAAGTAAAAAATGGGCTAGGGTGCTGCTCAGTGGTAGAGCACTTGCAAAGTAGATTTGAGGCCCTGGGCTCAGTCCCCTTGTTGTTGTTAGGTGCCCTCGGGTGGCATCAGACTCACAGTGACCCTCATAGGGTTTTCAATGGCTGGTTTCTTCTGATGTAATGATTTTAAATAAACGGATTAGGAAATTCTTAATATTAGACCTGCCAAATGAAAAATACTAAAGGAAATCCTTTGGGCTGGAGTAACATCAGAATGTCCTTAATTCACCTTCATAATTGAAGGATAATTTCCTGGATAAAAAAATTCTTCATTAGTTTTTTGTTTCAGCCCTTGAACATGTCATACCACTGTTTGCTAGGGTCCATTGTTTTTTTATGATAAGTTAGACATTAATCATGTTAATGGTCTCCTTATGCGTAAGTTTTGATCTTCCTTTAAGATTGTCTCTTCAGCCTGGCGCAGTGGGGCACACCTGTAATCCCAGCGGCTCAGGAGGCTGAGGCAGGAGGATTGCAAGTTCGAGACCAGAGGCAGTCTGCATAACTTAGCAAGACCCTGTCTCAAAAAGTAAAAAAAAAAAAAAAAAAATGGGCTGGGGGTGCAGCTCAGTAGTCCACTACTTGCAATGCATGCAAGTGCAAGGCCATGGGTTCAACCCCAAGTACCGCCAAAAAAAATAAATAAATAAAATTGTCTCTTCATATTTGACTATAATGTTTCTAGCTATATATATAATTTAGTTTACTTGGGCTTCTTTAACCTCCTTATATATGTAAGTTAATATTTTTCATCAAATTTGAGCAGTTTGGAGTCATTCAAAAAATAATTACAGCCACTATTGAATCTACAATGGGTTTAGGGGGTTTATTTTGGTTTTGTTTGTTTGCAATACTGTGGGGTGGGCACCGAACCCAGAGCCTCGAGCATGCTAGACAAGCACAGGACCACTAAGGCACACCCCTAGCCCCATTTTTATTTATTATTTATTACTTATTTTATTTGAGGTTCTCACTAAATTATGCAGGCTGCCTCTGACCTTGAATCTGCAATCTTCCTGCCTCACCTTCCCAAGTTGCTGGGATTACAAGTGGGTTTTTCTGTTTGTCTGTTTAATTTATTGTTGTTTCGGGGGGTATTTTTTTTTTTGGTAGTACTGGGGGGTTGAACCCAGAGTCTCTTGCATGCTAGGCCAGCAAGAATTTAAATGAAATTAAAAAGCTTCTGTACAGCAAAGGAAACAATCAATAGAATTAAGGAAGACTCCACTGAATGGGAGAAAATCTTCACATCCTACACATCTGACAGAGGACTAATTTCCAGAATTTACAAAGAATTCACGAAAGCAACTCGCAAGACAACAAATAATCCAAACTAAGATGTACGCCTAGCCTCTTTCTTATTTTACCTTTTACCTAGACACAGGGTATTGCTAAATTGTGCAGGCTGCTCTGGCCTCAAACTTGCTGTCCCCAAGTTGCTGAGATTACAAGCATGCTCCATAGCACCTAGCTGAATCCATAATTTGAGGTGGCATAGTAGATGAAATGTGGGACATTTATTGAGCAAGTCTAGGAATGTGGGAATTGGAGATCTTGGACTCAAATACAGCCTGACCCCAAAGGGCACAATGAGCACCCTTGATTTCATAAGCAACTGTTTCTCCCTATGTGAGTCTGCTCCTGCTTTGCTGATAATCAACAAAAAGATAAATCCCAAAAACTTTATCCTAAGTGGAAAAAAAAAAAAAAAAAAAAAAGTCCAGACACAAAAGGGGAAACACTGCATGGTTTCTTTTGTGTGAAATAATAGAAAAGACCAAACAAATCCATAGTGACAGAAATTGAGACCATTCTCAGGTGGAGTTGTGTAGACTGTTTAAAGAGTTGTCCAACATAAGCCAGACATGGTGGTGCACACCTGTAATCTCAGCGCTTGAGAGGCTAAAGCAAGAGAATTGAGAGTTCCAGGCCAGCCTGGGCTTACATAGTGAGACTCTGTCTCAAAAAAAAAAAAAAAAAAGTTATCTAATATATTTGGGTTCTTAGTAGGTACAGATTTACCTCAAGTAATCATTTAGTCAAAGTTTGAATTACAAGGCTATCTTCAAGAAGGGCATTATGCTCTTGAATCCTTTATAAAATTATCACTACCTATATGAGGACAGATGCCTGATAATTAATTTCTCCCCCAGTGTCTGCTAGGATGGACCCAGAGTGAAGTCAAGATCAAAGTGAAGAAATGGTCTTCCTTCACCTAGGTGGATTTACCAAGTATCCAGGAAACCCAGAAAGGAAGAATATAATCAAACATCTACTACAGGTTGGTGAGAACAGATCCTCTGTACCCTTCTTGCCTAGCTTACTAGGCAGCCAGATGCATTGTACATAGCACACGCTGCAACTTAAAGGTCTTTAAGGTATATTAAAACTCCCTGCTTGTGAGATTTCAAATAAATGAAGATTCTGACAGGGGCTTTATCACTTCCCTCTTTCCAAATCCTAAGGACTGTTGTTAATATCTCACCCCTGAAAGGGGAGGGCCCCGCTCCTCTACACTGCTCTGTATGACCATCCTTTATGTCTCCACAGGGGCTGGGATTTAGCTCAGTGGGTAGAGCGCTGCGCTGCAGTCTCTGAGGCCCTGGGTTCAATTCCCAGCACCGCAAAAATGGGAGAAGGGCCTGGTAATCCACTCCCAAGGCAATCCCGAAGGACTCAGCCATTGAAAATCCTATGAGGGTCACTATGAGTTGGATACCGACTCGACGGCACCTAAGAACAACAACAACAACGTCTCCACAATACGAGTGAAAAACCATCTATACCGAAGGAAAATGGTACTTTTATATTGTAAATCAAAAGGTGAAAGAAACTCAAGATCTTACCAAACAGTACAAATAGAAACTAGGCAACATATGAAGATGAATCATTAGGACATTACAACAGGATGAATGAGATATGTATGGATAGGGCTAAATTGATCCATATGAATGTATCTACCCACTATGAACACAGGAACAGTCCATACTGCATTCATACTAATGAAACAGTTCTCTAATCAGATCTAACAAATTTTTTTTTACTCTCTGGGTATTTCTGATGTGTAGCCATCTTTTGTGGTAATATGAATGGGTCTGTGGTTGTTGCTTTTTGATCATGGTATCAATTGAAACGAAACAGATGAGCACCCTTCTAAGGTACATTTAGATATACAGAGAGAGAATATGCCTGCAGCCATACCACTGTGGCATCTAATCTCATCAGATCTTGGAAGCTAAGCAGGGTCAGGTCTGGTCAGTACTCAGATGGGAGATCACCTGGGAATACCAGGTAGGCTTGGGAGAAGGACCCGACAATTCACTCCCCCGACAAAACAATCAGCCACTGAAAACCCTATGAACAGCAGAGAAGCACTGACAATAGTGTTTCGCCTGTTCTATGTAGAGTCGCTATGAGTCAGACACCCACTTCACTGCACCTCACAACAACAAAGAGATTATATACGTATATCAAGATACATAGAGATTGTAGATATATCAAATTCTAGGTCTCATGGGTGGAAAAGCAACACAAATCATTACAACAGGGATTCAGATCTTCTTTCCCAGTTTGATATATCCTACCTTAATAGATAGAAGGCTTCAACTGAGGGGAGGCTGGGTCCCTTTGATGAAATTCCTTATAACTTAGTCACAAATATACATACATACATATGTATATATATATATTTTTTTTTTCAATCATTTTCCAAGCATTTCCAAGGGATATCTGTGCCACCATTTACCCACAACAACCTGGATCATAAACTATGGGGATAGGGAATTTTATCACTTTTATTTCATCTTACTCTCCCAGCATCTATAATGAGGTCTATTGCACATCAGGTTTTCAATAAATATTTGTTGAATGAGCATAAGTAATGACCAATTTCGCTCCACTAGCGATCTGTTTGACTTAATATATTTCACCCAACATTTTCGTGCTTTTATTTGTAATTCGTTAAAGAATGACAAACTATTATAAATATCAGTAAAAAGCAACCAAACTTAGGAGCACAGAAACCCAAGATGATAAAAATACGTTGAAAGACTCACGTGTTGAGAATTCAGCAAGAAACAGCCTCTCTCTATCTCTCTACAGCTGCAGCGCCAGGCTTGACCCGCCTTGGAAAACCCACTGCAGACTGTGGGGCCGCCTCGACGGAGTCACGGGTCGACAGCTCAGGTGGCTGTAAAGGAACAGTGTGGAGGTTCTAAGTCGAAAACTGTAAAATTAAAGTAAACTTAAAGGCATATAAATTTAACCCTAAATATTTCAATGTTGTTGTTAGGTGCCTTCGAGTAGGTGTCCGACTCATAGCGACCCTACGTACAACAGATGAAACACTATTGTCAGTGCTTCTTTGATGTTCATCGGGTTTTCACTATCAGATTGATTTTGGGGAGTGGGTTGCTGGGTCCTTCTCCCAAGCCTACAGCACCTGGTGTTCACAGGGTCTCCCATCCAAGTACTAACCAGGCCTGACCCTGCTTAGCTTCTGAGATCTGAAGGGGTCGGTCGCCACAGTGGTACCGGTGCAGGCCAATATCTCAATAGTCGTATCTTTGTTTTTAAATCATTGTTCCTACATACCCCCAACGTTTTCCACACTTCCCAAAAGTAACGGTAGTTTTCCTCGATACTCTCAACACTCAGTTCATAGCCATTTTCCCCAGTTGTCTCCAAAGTCCCATGGGGAAACCGCCATTATTTCCATCCGGACCCAGTCAAGGGGTTCCTTTGTATTTGGTGATAGAGTCCAGGTGTAAACCTTAGCCTCTTCCGGCTCCTGGAGATCCTGAGCAATAGAGCCTCGTAGTGGAGGGGCGCTCCAAACCGCGCACGCGCCGAGCTTCGGCTACACTGGGCGCAGAGGTTTGTGGGAAATGCAGTCTCAAGCTTCGTTTCACCGCGCGGCATGCTGGGACCTGGCTTCTGAGCGATGTCTGCGCATGTGCGGCCGCAGCCCAGCCTCTTCAGCGGGCAGCTCCTGCTGCGGGTAGGCGGTGTGGCGTAGCTAGGAGGTGCTCGGCGAGCCGGGTGGGGCAGCCGGGAGGGCTGTTCCGGGCCTGGCCCGGGCGGGAGCGGACAGCGCCCGGGGTTCCGCCGGGCCCCAGCGTCCGTGAATGCGACCCAAGGGCCTCATCCTTGCGGGGTCCTGGGGCGCAGCTCGGGCAGGTGCTGTGTGCGGGGCCCGACCCCGGCCCAGGGATGCAGAAGGAGACGCCAGGCGCGCCGGTCGCGGGTTTGTACCGAGACCCCTGGCTCTCAGCCACAGGGACCCAGGTCTCGGCCAGCTTTGTCACTTGCAAGCAGGGTGACCCGGGCAAGAGCCCGATTCTCCTCCAAACATGAGGGTATCCTTAAGAATCCCTACCCCATGATGGTGTTGGGAACTTAGGTCAGGCGTCGCCGGTGAGGCAGACAGCCCAGTGTGGGGGACTAAACCCGGAGTACGTGGCAGCGGCCACTGTGTTTAAAAGACAGTTCGTTGTTTTTATTGGGTGACTTATGTCAACCTCACATAACTCTATGAGGTCGGCATAACCGTTCGCGTTAATAACCCAGGCTCGCCCAGCGCTGTGGTGCTTCCTGTAGTCCCAGCTACTGAGGAGGCTGAGGCAGGAGGATCGCAAGTTTGAGGCTGGAGGTAGCCCGCATAACTTAGACCCTGTCTTAAAATAAAAAAGGGGCTAAGAGTGCAGCTCAGTGGTGCGGCTGAGGCAGGAGGATCGCAAGTTTGAGGCTGGAGGTAGCCCGCATAACTTAGACCCTGTCTTAAAATAAAAAAGGGGCTAAGAGTGCAGCTCAATGGTAGCGCACTTGCCTAGCATGGAGGAGCCCCTGGGTTCAACTCCTCAGTGCAGTAGTGGAAACACACAGACAGAGCTCAGGCTGATGGAGCAGGGTACTCGGGCCACAAGTTCCAGATGAGACAGTTCTGACTCGAGGACAAGTGTGATTTGCTACTAATCTCTGGCCATCCTATGTCACATCTGTCTAAACCAGCATTATTACCTTCACCGCGCCAAGCAGAGTGACCTGTCCCCCAGTGCACAGGGCTATAATGTGAAATGAATGTGGATGGACCCTTACCACAAGTCACACTTATTCTCGATTTCCAGTGTCACTTCAGATGCCTGGATCAGACAGGCTCCTGGCCCTTTGTGCACTGTCAGACAGATTGTCTCTTTTTTAGATCTGGTATTACAATGAATTCCCAGAGCCACATTTTGTCCCTAAAATGAATTTGTTTTGTAGCTCCAGATCCAGCTCTGAAACACTGCAGTGTTTGGGAAGCAGGAACCAGGGGCCTCTGTGCATAGGAGTTTTACCTAGAAGAGAATACCTCTTGGACCTTGGCCCTCTCTCCAGGTCTTTAGAGCAGAGGTAAGAGCCCAGAAAGAAGCAGGTCCTAGATTTGCATGGTCAGAAGCGGTTCTTTATACTCTTGCCCCAGAAGACCCCAACTTGGTGACAATGCTTCTTCCAGAAGCCAGTGCTATTGTCTGTTTGACAATAGGAGGTTTGGGCCATCTTTGAGAATAGCAGGGTGAGCTGAGGAGGCCCAGGAGATGCCCCTTTATCGCAGAGCTTTCAAGGAGAGGTCTGCAGGTAAGGGATAAGTAAGCAGAAGGTAGAAATTCTCTCATTGTGTTGTTCCTCGGTGGCCCTGCTCCCTTGCTTCTCCACTCTTTACAGGTGCTTCACTGCTCTCACACATGATCAGCAGCACATGTGATACTAGTGATTTTATCCTAACTTCAGAGAATTCCAGAATGATGTTACCTGTAGGGTTTCCAAAGTCATCTGTTTTTGACTCTGCAAAACTTTTAATGCAGGCCGGGCGTGGTGGCGCATGCCTGTAATCCCAGCGGCTCGGGAGGCGGAGGCGGGAGGATCGCAAGTTTGAGACCAGAGGCAGTCTGTGTAATTTAGCGAGACCCTGTCTCAAAATGTAAAAAAAAAAAAATGGGCTGAGGTGCAGCTCAGTGGTCCAGCACTTGCAGAGCATGCAGGCGCGAGGCCCTGGGTTCAACCCCCAGTACCGCAAAAAAAAAAAAAAAAAAAAAAAAGAACTTTTAATGCAGTAGATGTGAAAGGTTCAGTGACTTTCCAAGGGACACCCAGTTGGTAATGGAGTCAGGCGGAAAACCCAGTTCAGGTCACTGTCTCACAGGTGAGTCACTGGGTTCATCTTATCAAAAGAGTTTTTTGAGAAATATATCCAATTAAAACAGCCATTAAAAATCCTTGCCATAAAGCATTTCATCGCCTTTACTCAGCTTTCTGTGGATTTTCTTTTTTTTTTTTTTTTCAGTACTGAGTGTTGGATCCAGGGCCTCGCACTTGCATGCTCTGCAAGTGCTGGACCACTGAGCTGCACCCCAGCCCATTTTTTACTTTTTGAGACAGGGTCTCTGCTAAGTTACGCAGTCTGCCTCTGGTCTCGAACTTGCGATCCTCCTGCCTCTGCCTCCTGAGTCACTGGGATTACAGGCGTGTGCCACCGCGCCTGGCAATGGCTTTCTGTGGATTTTCTATACTAGGGGATAAACAACATTACAAGGAAAAAAGATAAATAATACACAAGGAGTATTTTTCTAAGATAATTTTAATGAAAAAGTAGTATTTGAGCCTATGGTATACTTTAGTGGAACTATCCCTATGTTTTTAATATCTTGGTGTTAGCTAGAAGTGTATGTGCAGTTTTGTTAAATCAATCTAGAAAAGTTTATGTCCATTGAGTGAAAAATAGCAGGTGTAAGCTACATGGTCATTTCAGAGTTACACAAAGATGGATGGTGCTACCTGTACATGGTCCTTTTCAAGCCCTAAAGGAGAAGAGTCCTTCAGAGTCACTCTCTGCTGGGTTTCTGGGAAATGGGGAAGTGAATCTAGGTGCTGGGAGGTGGGCAGATCTTGTGACCCTGTCCCCTTTCTATCTCCCCAGCTGAGCCTTCACAGTTGTCTACACTCCCCAAGAGCCACGGAAAATGAATGTACCTCAGGTGAGCTCTTTATTCATTTCACACTTTGTAATGTAATGGATTTATGAGGTGTAGAGGGGTCCATGCATTAAATGGAAAAAGGAAAATTAGAGATAGAGCAAGTCAATCTTGAGGAAAAATAATAGGTTTACCATAAATTATGAGGTTTGCTCTTAGCTGTTGATAGATAACTTCTGTTAGGGTAAGTAGGTTGTGTTCAGCTACCAGTTTGCTAATATTTCATGTTAGTCATGTATGTGCATTGAGTTATGTTGAATACCTTTTGTGTAGCTATTGGAGTAAAGCTGTAGCTGTCTCCTTTAATCTGTACAGATTAATCTATAGATTAATTATTATATAACATAGTATACTTTCTAATATTACGTTGAATTGTTTTATATGCCTTAGTTACTAATAAAAGTGTGATAAGTTGTTTTTTGGTTTTTCCTAAGTCTTTTTCCTAGTATTTTTGTTTTTGTTTTTTGAGAGGGGCTTGCAGTGTACTGCGGCTGGCCTTGAACTCTATATCTTCCTGTCTCCCAAGTGCTGGGATTACAGGTGCATACCACCATGCCAGCTTATACTTTTATGTAGGATTTTTATTTCTGTATCTAAAAGTTAAAATAGGCTGTACTTTCTTATTTCCCTGTTCAATTATATTATCATGGGTATAAATTCATAAAAAGACAAAGGCCTCTTTCTTCTTATTTTCTAATAATATAGAAAATGTATGTAGATTTTGAGAAATTCACATATGAATTTGGACCTTGTAAGAACTTTTTCTGTGAAGTTTTTGATTATTGAACTGTTATTCAATTTATTATTCAACTTATAAGTCTATACTAGATTTGCATTTTTATTAACGTAATTTTTGTCACTATGTTTCTATAGAAAATTGCTCATTTTATTTATATTTTAGGTATATTTCCATGAGCTTTTAAATAGCAGTCTATTGAATTTCAAAGACTTTATTCCCTCTGCTAATTCCTTGATAATAATTCTTTTTTTTTTTTTTTTTGCAGTACTGGGATTTGAACCCAGGGCCTCGCGCTTGCATGCTCTGCAAGTGCTGGACCACTGAGCTGCTCCCCCAGTCCATTTTTTTACTTTTTGAGACAGAGTCTTGCTAAGTTACACAGACTGTCCCTGATTCTGGACCCTCAAGTTGATTAGAAAATGCTGTTACAGGCATCAGTGTCACTGGAGGACGTGACCGTGGATCTCAGTGAAGAGGAGTGGCTGCACATGGGCCCTGCGCAGAGGACCCTGTACAGGGATGTGATGTTGGAGAACTATAGCCACCTTGTCTCCCTGGGTGAGCAGACCATATTAATGACTCCCTCTACAGTGGAACCTGTTTTTTGTTTTTTGCTTTTTGAATATTAATCACTTTTGTTGAGGTGTACTTAATCAAACCGAGTACCTTTTCAATGTACCAGTCAGTGTATACAGTTAATTAACACTGATTATCAAGACTTGGATATTTTTGTCACTAAAAAGATTCCTTGTAGCCCTTTGCAGTGAGTCCCCTCCTTCCATTGCTACCCTGTAATCCCTGGCAACCACTGATGTGCTTTACCTTTCTCAAACTTCATATAAATGAATCATGTTGTTTTGTTGTTGTTGTTGTTGTTGTTAGGTGCCGTCAAGTCGAGCCCGACTCATAGCGACCCTCATAGGGTTTTCAATGGCTGTTTCGGGATTGCCTTGGGAGTGGGTTGCCACATCTTTCTCCCATCTTCCGGTGCTGGGAATCAAACTCAGGACCTCAGAGACTGCAGAGCAGCGCTCTACCAACTGAGCTAAACCCCAGCCCCAAATGAATCATGTTGTTGTTGTTGGGTGCCGTCGAGTCGGTATCCGACTCATAGCGACCCTTATAGGGTTTTCAATGGCTGAGTGCTTCAGGATTGCCTTGGGAGTGGATTGCCAGGCCCTTCTCCCATTTTTGCAGTGCTTGGAATTGAACTCAGGGCCTCAGAGACTACAGCGCAGCGCTCTACCCACTGAGCTAAATCCCAGCCCTTAAATGAATCATAAACTATATATATCCTTTTATATGTCTTTTTTTTAACCTAGCATAATACTTTTGAGATTCACTTATGTGCTTGTGTATGTTAGTAGTTTATTCTTTTTCTGCTGAGTACTCCTCTGTGTTCATATGCCACAATTTGTTGTCCTTGACCTGTTCATACACATTTAGGGTTTTTTTCTAGTTTGGGGATATTATAAATAAAGCTGCGATGAACATTCACATACAGATCTTGGTGTTGACATATTTTTGTTTTTGTTTTAAGTAAAAATGGAAAAATGAATTTATTTATAGGTTTGGCCAAAACTAGAAATTCTCTGTCTTTTGCCTCATAGCAGTGTTGCAATTTATGGAGAAGATGAAACAAAACCCAGGAAATATGCACATGTAGATTTAGCTGTTGGTGCAAGTTCACTGAACTGGGAGATAAGTCTGTCTCCCAGCTCCATGGGCCAGCGCTCTTACGGCAGGCTATTTTCACTCCCAGCATGGTTTTCCTCTAGAGATCCTAATTCCTAGGGCTCCAGTATAATTCTCCCCTTTTCTTGTTTGGGATGCTGTGTAGTCTGGTTGGATGGGTGCATGGATTGTATCAAGGGCACCTGAAGCATATAAGTAGACAAAGAAGCCATATACCTAGGCTGGAAAGAAATATTGTGAACAGACTACAGTAGTCAGAAAACATCGAATAGCTCCACCTAGTGGAAGGAGGCATGTAGGGGATCCAATTGAATGTGCAAACTATTGGACAATGTCATTAATATCACACCAGCAAAATTCTACTGAAGATCATTCAGAAGCAACTGCAGCAGTATATAGACAGGGAATTGCCAGAAAATCAAGCGGGATTCAGAAGAGGGCGGGGAACCAGGGACATCATTGCTGATGTCAGGTGGATATTAGCTGAAAGCAGAGAATAATGGAAAGATGTCTATCTATGTTTTATTGACTATGCAAAAGCATTTGATTGTGTGGATCATAACAAATTATGGATAACACTTCAGAAAATGGGAATACCAGAACACCTAATTGTGCTCATGAGAAATCTGTACATGAACCAGGAGGCAGTTGTTCGAATAGAACAAGGAAACACTGCCTGGTTTAAAGTTGAGAAAGGTGTGCGTCAGGGCTGTA
>VMDO01032581.1:0-11364 GCA_007922755.1 Pedetes capensis | reverse complement strand
TGATAACTTTTTATCTATGTATCTAAAAAGCTAAAAGAACATAAGGTAGAGATAGAGATCCACAAACAGAGCACACATTTATTATTTAAAAAATGGTGAGAACTAACATAAGAAGAAAAATATTGCAAGCAGCAAGAAAAAATAACTCACTGCTTTTAAGAGAACTACAATAAGATTAACATCTAACTTTTCATCAGAAATACTACAGGTTAGGAAATAGTGTAATAACATACTTAAAATGCTCAAAGTAAAAAATCTTAACTGAGACTCCTATATCCAGAAAATCCACCTTTCAAAAATTAAAACAAAATAAAGTTATTTTAGTATAAACAAAAACAGATAATTTATTGCTAGCAGACTCAGCTTATAAGAAATAGTGAAGAAAGTTCTTCAGGATGAAAAAAATATGCCTCCAAAAATAATCCAAATCTACATGAAAAGGCAAAGAGCATCAATAAAGGTAATTATGCAATTGTAAACAGTGATATAAATAATATTTCTTCTTTCTTTTAACTGATTAAAAAAGCAATTGAATCAATATGTAATGTATTGTTGGGCATATAACATTGAAATGTAATGTATTTGCTAGAACATATAAAGTACTCTTACCAATCAACAATAAAAGACAACCTATTTGAACAATGAGTAAAATATTTAAGTATATTTGCTGTATAGAGGTTTTTAATTTCCTGTAATCCCATTTGTCAATTCTTGGTGCAATTTTCTGAGTGACTGGAGTCTTATTAAGGGAATACTTTCCTATGCCTGTGTGTTGGAGCATGGTTCCTATATTTTCTTCTAGTAGTTTTAAGGTTTCCAGTTTTATGTTGAGGTCTCTTATCCATTTTGAGTTGACTCTCATGCAAATTGAGAGGTACATGTCGATTTTCATTTTTTCTGTAGGTGAATATCCAATTTTCCCAACACAATTTGTTGAAGAGGCTATCTTTTCTTCATTTTGGGTCCTTAGCTATTCTGTCAAAAATCAGACTGAGTTGTGTGGATTTATCTCTGGATCTTCAATTCTGTTTTATTGATCTTCAAGACTGTTTTTGTGCCAGTACCATGCCATTTTTGCTACTATAGCCTGTGGTATAGTTTAAAGTGAGGTATTGTGATCTTGCCTGCACTAATTTTGTATCTTAAGATTATTTTGGTCATACATGGTCTTCTTTGTTTCCATATGAATTTTTGGGTTATTTTTTCTATTTCTGCAAAATCTGTCATTGAGATTTTAATCAGAATTGCATTAAATCTGTAAATTGTAGCAACATAATTCAAAAACATCAATTCTTCTCCTGTCTCCCCTTCTCAACATCCCTGCATACCTTTCCTGGATTTAAACCACACAATGTTTCCTTGTTCTGCTCTAACAACTGCTTTGTGATCTATGTACAGATTTCTCATGAGTACAATTAAGTGTTCTGGTACTCTCATCCTTTATAATGTTGTCCCTAACTTGTTATGATCAAAATAGTCGTGCTTTTTTACAGGCAATAAAACATAGATAGACATCTTTTAGTATTCTTTGCTATCTGCCAATATCCATCTGACATCAGCAATGATGTCCCTGATTCCATGCTCTCTGCTGAATCTGGCTTGATTTTCCAACAGTTCTCTGTCAATATACTGCTGCAGTTGCTTTTGAATGAACCTTGTGTGTCAATGGATATTATTCTACTACTAAGAACATTGTGCCTGCAGCCGTAGCCCTGTGGCATCCGATCCCGTCAGATCTCGGAAGCTAAGCAGGGTCGGGCCTGGTTAGTACTTGGATGGAAGACCGCCAGGGAACACCAGATACTGTAGGCTTGGGAGAAGGACCTGGCAACTCCCTCCCAAAAATCAATCTGCCATTGAAAACCCTATGAACAGTGGAGAAGCACTGACAATAGTGTTTCAACTGTTATAAGTAGGGTCGCTATGAGTCGGATACCGACTCGACAGCACCTAACAACAACAACAAGAACATTGTATTGCAGGACAGATTTTGAGATGTCCTTTTTGATAATAAATGCAATTCCATTTCTCTTTAAGTTGTCATTCCCAGCATAGTAGATCATATAATTATCTGATTCAAAAGTGGCTAATGCCAGTCCCTTTTAGCTCATTGATGCCTAGAATATCAATGCTTATACTCTCCATTTCCCTATGGATGATTTCTAATTTCCCTAGATTGATTTTATGTACATTCTATATTCCAATGGGCTGGGATTTAGCTCAGTTGGTAGAGCGCTGCACTGTAGTATCTGAGGTTCTGAGTTCAATTCCCAGCACCGCAAAAATGGGAGAAGGGCCTGGCAATCCACTCCCAAGGCAATCCTGAAACAGTCAGCCATTGAAAATCCTATGAGGGTCGCTATGAGTCGGATACCAACTCGACGGCACCTAACAACAACAACAACATTCCAATTATTAATGGATTTTTACCATTGATTCTTCTCTCTTTAAGTCATGCCACATCAGGAAATGGATGTCCCAGGGGCATTATTCCAATTCCATCATTAAGGCCGACTCTACTTTGAGGAGGCAACAACTCTTCTCCAGTTGTCTTTTGAGTGCCTTCCAACCTGGATGGCACATTTTCTAACACTATATATGACAAAGTTTCTCTGCTATTCATAGGATTTCCAGTGGATAATTGTTTTGAGATTGAGCTGCCAATTTTCCCTAGTCTGTTGTAGTCTGGAAGCTCAGCTGAAACCTGTCACCATGAGTGGCCCTGCTGGTATCTGAAATACCAGTGGTATAGCTTTTAATATCACAGCAACACACAAGCCCCTGGAATATGACAACCTGACAGACAAGTGGAAGAAAATAAATAATAATATGAATTATTATGAAACAGTTTTGCTGGGAAGCATTGTGAATGCTTGTAATCCAACCCACAGGAGGCTGAGGGAAGAGGATCTCAGTTTCAAGGACAGAGGCAGCCTGCAAAACTTAGTCCCTCTCTCAAAGTAAACAAGAAATAAAGGGAATTGAAGGTGTAGCCCAGTGGTAGAACACTTGTCTATCATGTCCAAAGCCCTGAGTTCAATCCCCCAGTATTGAAAAAAACAACAAAGAAATATTTTTGGCTTTTGGACCACCTGAAAATGTCTTGGGAATCCCCAAGAATCTGCACATCACACCAAGATGATAAAACTGGTGTATAGAGCAGCCTTCACATAGTAGGATAGCACGCTTCCTCTGGAGAGAGCTTAGTAAGATACGTTTCACTTGGATCTCATTCAAGGGCTTTGAATTTCTCAAGGTGCCAAATGCCATCTGTATAGTTTTTCAACTATAGTATAGTTGAGTGTCATGGGCCCCAAGAAAGGAAGACACACAGATCTCTGGTGTATTCCATTTTCAGTGTGCAACTGTACCAGTAACAATAAGTATTTGTTGCGAATGAATCCATAACCCCTTACAAATCACTCCTTGGTTGCATTTCTGATCTTGTTGTTACAGGCAATAAACACTGCCAGACAGCAGACCTCTGATACTTTTTAATCAAATAATAGAATCTTAAAAAGGTCAGAACAGCAACTTATAAAAGCACTTTTCATTGGGTGTCCCAAAAGGAATGAAAGTGTGAGTGATTCCCTGAGCAGAAAAGCCATCCAACTATGAGAATCAAAAATACATTGTTTCAAAACAGGATAGCATTGACAATCAATTAGAAAAAGACAAATACGGCAAATTTCTCCTGTGCCTTGGCATGAGTTTCTTCCTTTCCCTCTTTATCATCTCAGTTTGAGAAATTAAATTATTTTCATAGGTTTGAGAAACCTGATCCTCATATCAACAAATAGAAGGAACCATCATGCTACCAATCAATTTAATAAAACAATT
This sequence comes from Pedetes capensis, assembly GCA_007922755.1. Lineage (NCBI taxonomy): Eukaryota > Metazoa > Chordata > Mammalia > Rodentia > Pedetidae > Pedetes > Pedetes capensis. The sequence goes on along the minus strand of VMDO01032581.1, from coordinate 7,524 downwards.
TGACCAATACCATATGGAATTTACTTACTTTTGCCAATAATTTCCCACAGGATAGTTATAAATCTCTGGCCATTCATTGCAGGCAATTTTGTCTGAGAAGCAGAATCAAAGACAGGGCAGTACATTTGCTTGATCTTGATGTCTGGAGCAGTTGTCCACTATATAGTTTTATTGGTGCACTTATTGCCTTTATCATTCAGCTTCACCTTTTAAATACAATCTGTCACTTGACATTCATTTGTTCCTTTCTCCTTGTATATCATTTGAACACTGATTGTCCAGCAATATGTAGACAAAGGAATAGGTAGAAAAGTAAGTGAAAATGTTCGGTAATTTAATGGCTACAAAAATTAATTGAAATATTTTAAAGTTTCATTTACCATACCAGCCCAAATGTCTGCAACTGTAAGCAAAGGTTGAATACAAACACATGAATTTACAAAGGTAATTTTTTTCTGTTGTTGTTGTTAGATGCTAGCAAGTAGTGTCCAACTCATAATGACCCTCACAGGGTTTTCAGTGGCTGATTGTTTCGGGATTGCCTCAGGAGTGGATTGCCATGTCCTTTTCCCATTTTTGTGGTGCTGGGAATCGAACTTGAGACCTCAGAGACTGCAGAGCGGTGCTCTATCAACTGAGATAAATCCCAGCCCATTTTCTGTTAATCTACTTTTATTCAAAATTATACATTACACACCTGCAGCCGTAGCCCTGTGGCATCCGATCCCATCAGATCTCGGAAGCTAAGCCGGGTCAGGCCTGGTTAGTACTTGGATGGGAGACTGCCTGGGAACACCAGGTGCCATAGGCTTGAGAGACGGATCTGGCAACCCACTGCCAAAAATCAGTCTGCCATTGAAAACCCTATGAACAGCAGAAAAGCACTAATAATTGTGTTCAGTCTGTTGTACTCAGGGTCACTATGAGTCAAATAACGACTCGACAGCACCTAACAACAAGACTTGATATGAAAATCATCACACATCCTTGCCTTTACCCTTTTGTACTTCCTAAACAGTCACTTTCAATTCTTTTGGTTGATTGTTTTGATATTTACCCCTGTATTCTCACATGTGTCTGTCAGTTTTTGTACTGTAGGGGCTTGTGTGTTGCTATGATGCTGGAAGCCGTGCCACCAGTATTTCAGATACTAGAAGGGCCACTCATGGTGGACAGGTTTCAGCTGAGCTTTCAGACAAAGACAGGGAGAATGACCTGGTAGCCTACTCCCAAAGCAATTAACCATTGAAAACCTTGTGAATAGCAGAGAAGCGCTGTCAAATATTGTGCCAGAGAATGAATCATAGGCTGCAAGATATTCAAGAAACAACTGAGGAAGAGTTGCCACCTCAAAGTAGAGTCAATCTTAATTATGGGAATGGAGTAAAGCCCCAGACCTCCTTTTGCTGGTGCAGTACAACTCAAAATGAGAAAAAAACAGAATGGCTGCAGCACTGAGATGAAACATAAAAAGATCATGTGCACAGCAGAGTTTTGGGTTGCCTTTCATTCTGCTGTAGGTAAGTTTGCTATGAGTTGAATCCAACTGGATGGCACCTAACAGCAGTAACAATTTCAGAATAACATCTACATTTTGCTACTTTTGGATTTAGTAGTTTTAGGCATTACCTATTTACTTCCTACTATAGCAGAAGACAATTTAAGCTTTCTTTTATCCTTTCACCCTCTTTAACTCACATGTATATCTGCTCCTATGCTCTTAGTATATATTATGTCATGATTTTAGTAAATGCTTAGAATAATATTCAGTGTTTACATGGGTAAACTCTAAGCCTGGATGAGATATGTAGTATACTGAGATACTTTTTCTCTCTTGTGCAACATTCTTCTCCTGTCCATAGTTAATAATTGCTTTTTCACCTAATTTTTGATGTAATTAACACTAAGTTAATTTTCTGTCAATATATTAAGGTAGTTTAGATATTCTATCAATTTCATTTTATTGGGAAAAAATTTGTCCTAGAGCCTTTGGTTCTATCTGCTCTTGTCTGAATAGATAGATTTCTAAACATGCCATACAGTCCAACTGCAAAATTTCTTTTACCATAAACCTAACAATTCCCATGTCCCATCTTTGGTGATAAATTCCCTGTTTCTGGGTCCTTCATTTTTCATTTTTGGTTTATTCTGAGCATATCTTCCTAAAAATTTATGCATTGATAATACATTTTGAAAGCACTTTCAGAGCCTAAACACCTTTATTCTACCCTCCTCCATAATTAAGAGTTTATCTTAGGTAAAAATATTCTAAAATCAAAAATATATTTTTCCTCAGGACTTCGAAGGCATTTCTAATTTTTGTAACTTTCAAGCACCCTGTGGAGAAGTTTGGTGACAGTTTAAAACTTGATCCTTATGTGATACTATTTCTTTTTGCTATCTACAAAGCTTGTATGATCTTCTCTTGTCCTTAATATTCTAAAATTTCACAGCGCTGTCCTTCATGTATTGAGGATATTTCAGGTCTATTCAATCTGGATATGCATGCTCATAATTCTTGGCTTCTTTTTCCACTCATTTTTTTGATGATATCTTTTTCATCTTTCTTTGATATCTGTCACTGGAACTCCTGTATATGGATATTGAACTTCTTGATGGTCTTTTAATTTTATTTATTAATTCTTATTTATTTCCTTTCTATTTTCCTGTGATTTCTTTCTGGCAGATTTCCTTGACTTTGCCTCCTTTTATTTCTTCTACTGAGTTTATTTCTTAAAAGAATATTTATCAGAAGGTTGGTTTATTTTCAAATGGAACTTTGCTCTTTTATCTATTAGGATAGTGATGATTTTTTAATATATTTTTTTCTGTTATCATTTGTGAATTCTCCAAATTGATTTCTTTCTGTTTGCTTTGTTTCTCTCTTTCAAACTAAATAATTCTATTAAATATCTCATATTTCAGGGCTCCATATTTAAAATATCACTTTAAAACTCTATACATGTGGGGCATGTTACATATTTTGGACATATTGTCAGGAGGGACCAATCCCTAAAGAAGGACATCATGCTTCGGAGAGTGAGGGGTCAGTAAAAAAAAAGGAAAAACGAAGACTCTATACTAGATGGATTGGCACAGTGGCTACAACAATGGGTTTAAACATAAAAAAGACTGTGTTCATGACACATGGTGGGGTAATTCTTCATTCTGTTGTATGGAAGGTCACTATGAGTTGTACCTGACTTAACAGCACTTAATAACAACTAACACATATGTATTCTAGTAACTAAAATAAGGCCTAGGCTTTATAAAGCTACCAGTTTCTTCTTTCTTCCTTTTGGGCCACCTTTTAAAGAAGTTGGTGTGTGTATGTGTGTGTGTGTGAGAGAGAGAAAGAGAGAGAGAGAGAGAGAGAGAGAGAGAGAGGTGGGAGGGCCTTCCAACTGTGAGGCCATCCTTGTGAATAAGGCCTTCATGGAGCTCCAGCTCCAGTCTAACCTCTGAATAACTGTGGCTGCAAAAGGAACCCCAGACACTATATGTAGAAAAGTCATACAGCTGAGCTCAGCCTACTTGGCAGAGTCATAAGTAAATTAATGGTGGTTACTTCAAGCTACCGAGTTTTAGAGCAGATCTTATGGTGAATGGAATGTTGTTGTTGTTGTTAGGTGCTGTCGAGTCAGTATCCAACTCATAGTGACCCTCTGCACAACAGGGGAAACACTATTGTCAGTGCTTCTCTGCTGTTCGTAGGGTTTTCAATGGCAGATTGATGTTTTTGGGAGGGGGTTGAATGGAATAGCAAAGGGTAAATACAGAGTGTAGATCAGTGAGACAGAAAAGCTTGGGGATATGATTTAAATATGAAATGTCCCCCACAGGTTTATGTTTTAGATGCTTTGGTCCCCAGCTGATGGTGCTGTTCTGGGAGTTGTGGAAACTTTAGGAGTTGGGACTTATTTGGAAGAAGTAGGTCACTTGGGGTGAGTCCATAGGGGTTTATTATCCCAGCCCTTTCTTGTTTTACTTTCTGCTTCTTGGCTATAATAAGTAGAACATCAGTGCCTCACCACACCCTCCCTACCATAATAGAGGAAATCTCTGAAACCATGAGGAAAATAAATCCTTCCTCCTTGAAGTTGTTTATGCCACAGTAATGAAAAAATAACTAAGAGAGAAAGTTGGTACCAGGAGTGGGGTCATTGCTGTGACTACCTATCAATGTAGTTCTTAAGCCTTTGGAACTATTTTGTGGAAGGAATTTGGAAGTTTTTGGAAAAGGAAAGTACACATTACTAGAATGCTATGAACAAAGCTTAGTGGCAATTCTGATGGGAGTTCACAAGACCAGAATGCCTGTGGGAATGCAGATAGTGAAGGCCACGCTCTTGAGATTTCACATAGAATGAGGACTGTGTTGGGAATTGCACTAGAAACCATTCATATTACATTCTGGCAAAGCATTTATCTAGATTTTTTTTTGTGTGTGTGTGTGGTGCTGGGGGTTGAACCCAGGGCCTTATGCTTGCATACTCTGCAAGTGCTGGACCACTGAGCTGCACCCCCAGCCCATGTTTTTTACTTTTTGAGACAGGGTCTTATTAAGTTATGCAGACTGCCTCTAGTCTCGAACTTGCGATCCTCCTGCCTCCACCTCCTGAGCTGCTGGTATTACAGGTGTGCACCACCTCACCCAGCTGCATTTACCTAGATTTAATACATGTCCTGAGAATTTCAGTGAGCCTGAATTTTAAAGGATGAATTAATTCAGTGGAGGAAATTTCAAGGCAGCATAGCATTCAGACTGTATCATGATTGCTGGCTACTTTTAGCCAGGTGTACAGTGAGAACTGGGAGGAAAAAACAGAACTGAAAGGTTTAAAAACCATGCAACTTGGCATAAACCTAGCCATCTAGAACTTGTAGACAAGGAAGGTGTGGTTGTTAAAGAGATTAGCATCATTATCAAGAAGACAAAAATTTAGCACTGGGATAATAGGAAAGATGTCTTGAGGGTATCTTGGGAATCAACATTCCCCTAACCATCACAGGCTCTAAGTTGTAAAAAGGTAAACTCATTGGCAGAGTTTCCCTTGAAAAGAGAGAGATGCGGGGCTGCCTGTTTGTACAGGGTCTCTAGCCACCCAGGCACTCAGAGGGCACTGCAGCCATGGTCCAAGGGCACTGACTACAGCTCCAGCTGGTGGTAGACCTTGGGGCTGTCCACATGATGCTGGTTTTATAGGCATGTGGAAGGCAAGAGTTACAAAGTCATGGAAGCTTCCAGGGAGATTTCAAAGGAAAGTCTAGAAAAAGGCCAAGCAATGTGTAGCATGTTGAATTTCCTGGAAGGAGACCACGAGAGGACAATGTATGAAGTTGTGAGGGTGAAGCCGAAGCTTTGGTGGAAACCCCAGGATGTTGGAAATGCCAGGAATGAGGAGTACCTGCTGATGAAAGTTGTGGGCAACAAGTGAAGTCAGGCCAGAAAGGTCATGTGGAATGCAAATGGCAGGGTCATAGTGGGGGGGCTGCCTAAACCCTTTGGAGCTCAGATTATGATATCATGTGCCCCTCATGCTGGACATGGAGTTATAAGCTTTTGTGCTTGACTTGCTAGGTTTCAGTCTTGTATTAGTTGCATTCCTCCCTTTTATGTTCCCATTCTCCCTTTTCAATGGGAATGCTTACTCTGCACCATGCTATCCTGTGTTTTCAGGTGCCATTGAGGTGGTGTCCAACTCAGTGACCCAACATACAACAGATGAAACACTATTATCAGTGCTTCTCTGCTATTCATAGGGTTTTCAGTGGCTGATTGTCTTTTGGGAGTGAGTTGCTGGGTCCTTCTCCCAACCATTCTATCCTAGAAGTATGTAGTTTTCTCTTTGATTTTACAGGGGCTCACAGTGGAGAAATTACCTAGAGTTTCAATACAATTTTGAACACTGTTAGAACTGTTAAGATTTGGGGACTCTTGGAGGTGAGCTAAATGCATTTTGCATTATTAGATGGCCATGAGCCTTTGAGGTTGGAGTAGAATGTTATGGTTTGAATATGAAATGCCCTGGATGAGCTCATGTTTTGAATACTTGGTCCCCCGCAGTGAGTGGTGCTATTTTAGGAGGTTGTGGAAACTTCAGGAAGGAGGCAGGTCACTAGGGGTAGACGCCTGGGGGGATATTATCCTTGGCTTCTTTCTATCATGCTTTCTGCTTTCTGCTTTCTGACCACCATGAGTTGAACAGTTCTGCTCTACCATGCCCTCCTCACCATGATGGATGGAACCTCTGAAACCATGAGCAAAATAAATCCTTCCTCCTTGAAGTTGTTTATGGCAGGTGTTTTATCACAGTGACACAAAAGTAACTAACACAGCAGAGGAAGGATTCAGAGTTTACAAAAGGTGGAAAAGTATAAAATAGCTGTCTAGCAAAGATGCTAATGAAACTTTCCTGTGGAGAAAAGGAGGGCTGAATCGAGAAAATAATGCTGAAATAGGGAGTGACAATGAGTATTTGGCATCAATAGAAATGTGTGACTGATTAGATCAGAAGTAAAGGGGGAAGTAGTACTGGATGGTATATATGTTTCTGACTTACCTAATTAGGAGGAAGTTCTGATTATTCCCTGGGATGGAGCAGGTTAGGAACTCCCTGGGAAGGTATTATTAATCCTAGTAGCCCAGTTTAGAAAATGTTGAATTCCAGGAGTATTTTTGACATTAGTATTAATCTCTGTGGACTGTTCCATGACTCTGTTATTCTGGTAAATTTTGCATAAAATATGACCGATACAACTGACTGATTTTGAGTGTGACAAATATAAGTATGATATGATATCCATATGATATATCCGTGGATTATGCATCATAATCCAACAGTTACTTCCCAGGGGAGGAATTTGTACTTTTTACAGAGAGAGGTTAGTGCTGTGCCTCCAGGGAAAATTCAGAAAGCAGGGAAGGCAAGTGGAGAGACAACCTTGCCTGTGTGTCCAAAAGGGTTGTTTCAAAGGAAAACTGTCCTAGTCGAAGTTTTTCCATTGCTGCTCTGAGCACTGATAGGATCAGCTGTTGATCTGGCTCTATTTTTCCTTAACTGGAGAAAGGGGTTATGGAATGAAGATAAATCAGAGCTGAGGAGTACAGCACTGTCTACTATAATCAAAAAGTATATAAGAATGTTAGCATTTTCTCTGATTTACTTTGGCCATATAGTTTTCATTGGATCTGCCCTGAATTCTGCATCAAAAATATTTGGATGGAAATTTTTCTTCTGGTTAATACATCATTCCTCTCTAACTCTCTCCCCTTTTCTTTCCAGCAAGAGAGCTAGCAACACAGCTGTCCTCGGTGGGTGCCAGGATGTCTCTGCTGCAGTTTGGCATAGTACCTCTGACAGGGCATGCATCTCCTCATTCCCCAGAGGGAATGGTTCATCTTGCAGCTGTCCTATGACTGGTATGATGGCCCAGCATGATTCTGTGGAGATGCTGAACACTGTTCTCCTAAACTTTGTTGTCATTGAAGAGAGAGGGGGAAATATCTTAGTTTGTACACAT